>JAMWET010003662.1:52500-79761 GCA_024036415.1 Prochilodus magdalenae | reverse complement strand
TGTATCAACACTGCATAAATGCTGTAGTCATATTTTACTTGAATTGTCTATGTGTAAATATTGCAGTCACCACAAACAATACTTAACTTAATGTATCTGGACCTTCAAGCGCAAGTTTGTTTATATTGAATCAAAACAAATCAAGTTATGAATATCAATATTTCTATGTATTGCACTCAGACATGCATTTCATGCTAATGCCCTTGTGTAAAAAGACATTAAACTCTTTTCAATGCAGTGATATTCATTATTTTGGAACAATGTATTCAATTATGCAGTCATTAGTTTGTTCAGCTGGCAACAACAACATTTATTGGATCCATTGTATCATAATAATCGTGTTACCCCGCTACATACAAATATGGCTGTACATATGGCTTATGCTGATGTTTTGTATGATATTTCTTATCACATTACTTTAGAGCTGCCTATAAAGGGGAAACACACACAAGTACAGGTAAAAATCTGGGATTTCTGCACAAACAGGATGGTGAAAACAGTTCAAAGTTCCTAACCTGAGCATCATCGAAATGACAAGGCTTTTTGGAAACATTTTTCCAAAGCTACAGAAGGGCTAGTGTGACGTTTTATTTATTTATTTATTTCATTTATTATTTTTATTTTTTTGAAAACTATGCCCCTGCTAAGCCCTGTCCATCACTGGACACCTGGGACAGGTACATTGTTTACCTAGGAGGTAATGGCACCAGCATGCACTTTGAGAAGAAGAAAAGGTTGGTGGAGGGAGGGAGTATGGTGCTCTGGGCAGTGTTCTGCTGGGAAACTCTAATTCCTGGCATTCATATGGACATCAATTTGTCACACGCCGTATAACTAGACATCGTTCTGGGCCAGCTACAGCAGTCTTCCCTGATAACAGTGGCCTAGAATATTATACCCTGCCACACTGGACACATTGTTTTGAACATGGTTTGAGAAACATGATTAAAAGTTGAAGGTGATGCCCTGGCCTCTAAATTCCCCAGATCTCAAGCGTCTGTGGCATGCAGAACAAGAAGCCAGCTCCACCACACAACTTGGAGGCCGTAAAAGGGTCTGGTGCCAGTGCCTTGGTGCCAGATACTCCAGGACATGGTTTTGGGAGGTGGTTAGAGTGTGTGTTAACTAGGGCTGTACCCGACTCAGAATTTTGTCAGTCAAATCGGATTCGCCCGTCCTGGTCGATGATTTGACTATTCGTTCACGTTGTTTTCTCCATGTACATTATCTAGTAATCAGTAAATCAATTTGCATACGGTTCAGATCTGATGTCCTCCTCATTTGGAAAGTCAGCAGAGTCACAGGAACATATTTCTAAACTAAAAGAGACAGTATGATGATCGATCTGAACTGTAGCCTGATTTAATTACAGGATACAGCGCTGGGCAGCAGCGCATATTTATGCTAAACATTTTTAATTTAATTTCTAACAGCTTCTTCAGTAGGAGGACCCTTTGCCTTTTATCTCTCATAAATAATGAACTGCTAAATAAAACCAAATTAGTCCATATTTAAATTATTTATAGATGAAAAGAAGAATGGTAGACCTGAAACTGTTTAATCATTATATTACCCGCGCTGAAATAATAATTTCTCGTTTATCAGCAGGCGTATTAAGTGATTGTACTTATCCTTAAAAAATAATCTTAGCTGGAGACAAATAAATATACACATCTGTAGTTTAGGTTCTAAAATAATGGAGTTATAAAACAAACGTCTCCGCTCCGTTTTTCCTTCACCGCAAACAGCCGTTATGTCTAAAACGAAAGTCAGCTCCCTCGTTTGAAGCAGTGTTGGATGTCTGACTAAATGAAGAGCAGAGTTAGGCTTCATTTGTTTGGATTCTCTTCTTTAAAACCTCCTCCCGACTTTTTCTGAGGCATCGCTCCCCCCGCGTTTCTCAGCTTCGCTTAGCAGTGAACCACCAGCGCATGTTGTCACATGGATTAATTAATTAATTAATTAATTAATTAATTTTTTAGCAAGCATGCGTCACAGCCCAGCTAGACCTTTAATATATATTTATTATTCCCCTTTAATAATTATTAAAATCTCTTTTTACATTCTTAAAGTTCTTGTGCTTTTTTTCTAAGCTTTAGTCTGTTTTACGGGGAAAACACAGTCTCAGTCGACTTAAAGGGTCGCCGACTGACGATTCGAATCGTCGACTTCTAGAGGGCAGCCCTAGTGTTAACTGTACATAATGCAGTTTTTCAGGAGTTTATTGTAGCCAAATTTGCAGTCGCTTTGGGTGGGTCCACTTCCAGCATGCAGCAATGAATTTGACCCTAAGACCACCTTAAGATTTACAATTACACATGTCTGCTGCAGTTTTTGTGTTGCATTTAACAAAAATGAGCGAGTAGCAGCATCTGGGTACTTACTGTGTGTGTGAATACAGGAACTGCAGCACTAATATCATAACATGTTTAAATCAAATAACTGTTTTACTGCTTTATACTTTAAAGTAACTCCTTTGTCCCAGCATTCTTCCATCTCTGCCATACAGTTAATTATGACATGCTATCATTTTGATACTTTCCTGTCTAGAAATAGAACATTTGTTGGCACAACATACAAGTATAATAGAAGCATCTGCCTATTAATGCATGTAATGTGTTTCCAGTCATTGATTTTTTTAGCTTTTTTTTTATTTATATATATATATTTTTAATAGCAGCCCATCATTAGACTGAAGCCCAATTATTAGACTGAAGAACACTGGAGGAGAGAGCGGAGAGTTATTAAGTACTAATGAATGACTGATACAGTTAATACAGTGTTTGCTGTTTGTCTGGCACTCTGCTGCAAGTCTACTGACACTGCAGTTTGAGGGTGGCCAGCTAGAGAAGCGGTGTTATGTGTCTTGTACCTGTCCAGATGGTAGTGACAGCCTCCCGAGACTGCCACCATCGCTCTCCGCCTGCCAAGGCTTCATTAAAAGCTGCCAGACAGCAGCCTGCTCATAATAGAACTCTGTGCTCAGTAAATATGTACCTGTGTTTGGACGCCCCAAAAATGGCCTGGGCACGAGGAAGCTGCAGATGTTACTGAATTGTCTTGGCATCCATAAAGTCCTAATGTTTACACGTACAGAAGCTAATGGACGCTTCTTTTATTTCCTTGCCTGAAGACTCCAAAATAGTATCAGTGTGTAGGGAGAGGTAAAGAACGGCGTTGGAAACTGTTGGAAAACTGGCTATTTTTACCCCCAAAAGAGAAGCTGGAAAAGGCAGTAGTGTGTCAGTAACGGCCCATGGCCTTCCCGTGTGGTCAACTTGTGTGGCTGATTTGAATGACTTGGAAGCCTCTGTGTAGTGGTTAAATCCAGTAATTGCATTTTGAAATGTACTTTGAATGTTGTCAGCTCTGAGTGCTGTACTTTCAGGGGAATAACATCAAATCGATTCAAATCAAAGTTCCTCACATGCATAGTCATACATGGTACAACTAGCAGTGAAACGCTCGGACAGCTGCCCACTCACATGAAACACTAAAATAGTACAAAGATGATACAGAGCTTGTCTGAACCTTACATGTCAATCAGAAACACCTAAAAACGCCATGGAAGACCCCCTTTACAAAAGCTGGGCAAATAAGGGACCACCAGGAGGTTGGTATATCTGTACCTAAGCTAACCATGAAGAAACTTATGAATGTGACTGCAGGGTGAATTCTTTAACGTTATCTGCTCAGATTCATCCGAATGCATCAAATATCATTGGTCGGCGATTGAATGTACCCCAAGAACAAGCAGTAAAGGCCTGGCAGAGCACCACCAGGAAGGAAAGAGTTTTGTGACGTGTATGGGTTGCAGACTTCAGGTTGCCATTGACTGCAAAGGATACAAAAAAATGTAAATTCAATGTAAATAAATAGACAGAATTCATGAATGTAGATCTACCAAACATAAGCTGCTATTAGTGAATAAAATACAGTTGACTGGTCAAGTCTAAAAGTACTGTTTCCTGTAGTGAAGTCAGTGAATCTGAAATCTCAGCTGTTAAAATAAGCAAATGTCTACGAGGAATAAATAGCACAGCCAACAGTTTCCATTTTTTGTGTCAGCCCATCAAAAACATTGACAGTTCTAGTAGTATCCTTCTTTCTTGAAGGAGACAAACAAACACTAATCAAATAAAAAGAATAGCTGCACCCAGAAGGAAGTGTGGGACTGCAGTGCTATAGGAAAGGAAGATAAAGGTTACCAGGAACAATAAATGATAGGTTTAGACTGATACGGGTAATATTTATTGAGCTACACATACAGAAGTAGTGTCTCTTAGTATGGCATTGGGCCACCATGTTTGCTAATGCAACATGCCAGATGTCTCAGCATGGAATTGTCGAGGTTCCTAATGGTGTCCTGTGATAATCCATCCCATGCACTTAGAATATTCTCACACAGTTCCTGCAGATGTTGGTCCTGTAATGTGTGACAACAAACTGTTCATCTTGGCGCTGACAACGGTGCCTCCAAACTTGGATTCATTGGTTGTCTCCACCAAAACAACTCGCGACTCGTCACTGTAGATGACCTACTGTCATTCTAAATCAGTCCATGACAGGCTGGCATGACACCATACAGTCTTTGGCAATGCTGATATGGTGTCATCTCTGCATGCATGTACTCCTGCATCATTTAGCCATCTGCAAATGCTGCTGGCACTAACAGGATGACTCATAAAGGGCATCACTGCTCGCTGAATGTCCGCAGTTGTCGCTGTTGGGTCTGTCGGGTACATCATTAAGGCCTATACTTGCCTACATCACTATCTAGTCCTGTAAAATGTGTTACTGTTTTGTTCCAGTGTGTGCAAGTTCAATTGAGGAAACAATTGACTTTAGAGTTGCTTAGAACGACCTACATCTGGAAGAAATGTGTGTTGTTAATCAGCGCAGATGCAACATGACTCATTTCATTGTGCTGAACTGTTGGCTATTCTATTTATTCCTCGTAGACATTTGCTTATATTAACTGCTGAGATTTCAGCATCACTGACTTCACCAAAGGAAATGGTATTTTTAGACCTGATCGGTCAACTGTATTTCGTACACCAGTAGCAGCTAATGCTTGGTAGATCTACATTCATGAGTTCTGTACATAAGATCTGCAATGTAATATATATTTTTACACATGCTGACATAGTGAACACTTCGGCAGTTTGAGAGAGAGAAACTAGCGCTCTGTGTAGCAAGTACACAAAAAAAAATTAGAAAGTGATCTTGAAAATGTCACAAGTCACAAGTTTCGGTTCTCATGTACTTCCTCTTTCCTCCTTCTAAACAGTTACGCATCTTAACCTACCCGAATCAGCAAGGCCAAGAAATTGTGCAGGCTTCTTCTCATACACAGAACAGTGTAATAATATCATTTTGCTTCACATTATGATCCTCTGACACATCTTCACAGGTTACTCAGAGGCTTTAAATAGACGGCCTCTATATCTGGCCTGTCTGGGCTGTGCACATCACTGAGCTGAAATGTCACTTATGTGGGTGGATAAGACTAAAGGCGAAGATCTATTGAACGTCTGTGGCCATCTTGTCTGACCTTTCAAAGGTGCAGTCTCAGTTAAAGTGGCCTGAATGAGTGGGCTTTAGCTGATATATTAAAGAGGGAGTACGCTTTGCTGAAATAGATTTGTGCTCAGCACATTAAAGATATGAGAGCACGGACAGCATGCAGATTCTTGTTTTCTGCCATTATTTCAGTAAACGACAGTGGGTTGATATGTTTGTTAGACATACACTGCACGCCTAAAACGAATGTTGCACACTTGCTAAATATAATTTTTCTTTTATTAACTTTGTAACTTCAATTGAACTTTATTCTTGCTCCCTTGCCGTTTGGGTTAATCTCGTTTGCATTTTGTATGTCTCTCTTGGGTGATCTGTGGGGGCTGTGGTTGAGTAGTCCCATTGTTATGTACCGACCTCCAATAGCCTATTTTACATATGCTCCCCAAACTAGCAATGCCATTTGTTGTAGGGCTATATCAGAGACATCCTGGCTCCCGAGATATATCCCGACAATATTTACTTCCATCCAGACCTGCATTCGTTTTTGAGTTGAAATTTTACATTGACAATGGAAGAATTCAGCTACTGTGTAAGTGTGCGGGTCTTCTCCAGCACATCCAAAAGACTTTCAGGTCAGGGCTCTGTGCAACCAAATAATGTGTGAAGATGATTCCTCAGGCTCCCTGTACCAGTCCTTCACAGTGTGAGCCTGCGGATTCTTGGTCCTGTAATATGCATGCGTCATCAGGAAAGAAAAAATCCATTGATGTGATAACCTGGTCATTTAGTTCATTCAGGGGGCTGTCTGCATTTTATAGCCACACAATGCTGCTGAGAATCGACCTGACCAACTTAAGCAACCCAGATCTTATCACGGCCTCCAGAGGCTTGTGCAGTGCGCACTTTGCATGGAGGGTGCAGTGTTTCATGCGCTTCATCCTTGCCCCGACGTGCCCTTCACTCTGAAATAGGGTAAATCTGGACTCATTAGATTACATGACATTTTCCCATTGTTCCAAAGTCCAACCTTTGCTTCCTTGTAAACTGAGGCATGAAGTACTGAAGTACTGAAGTATCTAATTTTTTGGTCAGGTAAACTATATAGTACTTTTATCTCATTAGTCACAACCAATTCCAGCTGCTAGCTAGGCCTACCTCATTGCACAATGCTACCTAGCGTGTTGGACAGCATGTGAAAACACATGTGAAGCACCACCATGTCTTTTTGACCTGCTGCTAATGCAACTCTATTGAACAGCTCAACACACTTGCAGGGGAACACTAACTGCTAATTCTGCCATGTTAGCTAATAGAACATCTGGGGACAACTATGAGAAATGTGGGTGGTAGCATAGATCTAGTATGGTTGGAGCAAACCAACTCAATGCCTAATAAAGGCAGAGCTCAAAGGAGTTTACTTAAGTATTTAGATGTCCAGAACCAGACTGGTCAGCATGGGATTCATGATAGTCTGTGCTGTTTTTTTCCCAGCAGGGCTGTGTCATTGTGTTCTGGATTTTACAAGAGAACAGACTAGAAGTTTTTAGAGCCGATTGAGAGGGGGCATATTCTGTGGTGGTCATGCACTAGATGTTGAACAGGATACCCCTAAACATGTATTCTCAGTATGAGATCACATCTTACCATGGATCAAACTGGTTCAGCGTGTGCTCAGCCATGCGAAGAGTACAGTGCAAAAACGTTTATGAGCTGAAAGTACTAATCGCTTCCTTAGTGATTAATATGAGGTTGCATGCATGTACAATTCTTTTGAGTAAATCTTAACCACGGCCTAAACCAGTGAATTTTTGATGTGGCATTTGTACAGACAGTGATTCCCAACAGTTGGAAATACAATTAAACACAATTAGGACTATAATCCAAAAGTTTCTTTATACAGCGTGGTAATGAGGACAGCACAAGAGGAGAAGAACAGCACAAAGAACTGCTGAGTTTAGCTGAATCTTGCTGAAAAAATCCTAAGGTGGTTGCCAATACGTGGTAAGCTGTTTTATAAAGCACATTTGCATACATACATACTTACAAGCTTTAGTTTAGGGTTTCAATTAGCATTGCCTTGAAGAATTGCTCATTAAAGAGTGTCCAGGAGTCTTTATCTCCAGTTGTGGAGGGCCAGAGTTTAGCACAGTTTGGTGATTTGCTTGCTGGACTCGGGACCAGTAATCATGGCTGCTGCTCTTGCATTTCCTCTGTGGCTGATTTCTGACCACACAACTGATTTTGACTGTAGATTTCTGTGTGGCAGCCCAGTCAAGCTACTAGACTTTTAAGACAAGTTGTACCTCAGCACCATAATTTTAAAATGTGAGAAGAGGGATTTTAAAGTGTCCCCAGTTCGCAGAAAACTACAATAAGGTAAAGAACATTTCTAACTATGGAAGTCTATGGACTGCAGTGGTGCTGTACTCGGAACCACTGAAACCACAGTGATAACCGCTAGTTAGCTAGCTTATTAAATGGCCAGTGTGCGAAACTACATTAATATTAAACTAGCATTAGTTTATTAGTTTACACTGAATGAACTTGCCTCACCTTTCTGTACTTTGGCTCTGCAGTTAATTGTACGTACACTCCTCATTGGAAGTTTGGAATCAATCAACAGGACTGAAACTTGATGACTGAAGTGTCACATCATAAGGCTCTGTGAAGTGTGTGGTCTTATCGACGTATTGTGTGCCATATTGGCCATGTGAATTTTACCATAGCACGCTGTTGGTGGCAGAGGATAGAGGAAGGCATGCACATGCGGGATGACATGGCGGTCCGACACCATACTGAGAGACACTACTTCTGTATTTGCAGCCCAGTAAATATTGCCCATTATTAGTCTAAATTGATCATCATATGTTGTTCCCGGTAACCTTTATATTCCTTCTCATTAGCATTGCAATCCCACACTTCCTTCTGGGTGCAACTATTTTTTGGATGATGAGTGTATTTCATTTCTTTGCTACCTGTAAATTTCTGTTTTTATCATATGCCCCCTCTTCCATATGCTTTCGGAGGTTTCATGGTTTAATTTTCTGGGGGTCACATACTAAGAATGCAGTGGGCCATTAATGTGACTAGATATGTTCACTCCAGTTTTCACCTGGCACATGCCATTTGTCCTGGGCTGTTACCATTATTATTTTATAAGACTACGAAAGCAATGACTATGCATTTCTCTCTTTCTCTCTCTCTAAGAGAGCCACTCACATAGCAGCCCACTGTGAACTGTCCTGGTCCTCCCAGTGGCCAGAGCATTCCTGGAGAGCATAACAACTTCAGCATCTGGTAGCACAGTTTGTATCACCAAAGGCAGCTCAACTTGGCTTTTTGACAAATGAAACCTACACAAAGTTTGGTCCCTTTGCTATTGGTGAGAGAAGTTCCCTTGCGTTCTCTCTCATCCTTTGAAGTGATCTGGCATGTGAAGTTGACTTTGCCTCTTCCCCTTTGGGAGCCTAATACCTTGTCTGAATCTCCCTTTGTTCCATTTTCAAAGGCAGACCATTCTTTCCATTCTCCAAATTACCTTGCCTTAATATCTTCAGCTAAGGATTCCTCCCAGCCCCACAAAACCTTGAATTTAGCGATGACCTAGCCTCCCCATTGCCCAGCCACTTGGATTCTAACTCCAGGGGTTAGGAAATGAAAGACATGTGGTTGTATCTGTATCTCACTCTCCAGAGCTTGGAGCAGCCACAACTAATTTCTCACTTTGCTGCCCTCTTTTGAATAGCCCGGCCCCTTTTGAATGATTGCATTCAGAGAGAACGGAATTGGGGGCTGGAATTTTAAGGATTTGTGTTCAAAAGGGAGATATGCCAGGCTGTTTAAAAATGGATGGCTTCTCAGTGTAACCACTGCTTGTCAAGTAAGCGGCATGCATTCTTAAATAACTGCTTTCACCGTAGTAGGCCCATAATCCTTCAGAAACCTCAAAAGCAATTCATTTATATAAAGGTGATGTCTTATTCAAATATTCCAAACGAGAGTCAGCCTGCTTAAGAAGTATAAAGTCTATTGTACTTATAACTTATTAGGGCTTATTAGGCGCACTTAATTTGAATGTGCCGTGTGCTTTTGTGACCTGTTTTGCATTCTAAACAAGTTTGTTTGTTGTAAAACGTCCAGTCAAATGTAGCCTCGAACAATGCGTCATTGCTGACCTGCTGTGTTCGACACACCACTCATGGCTGAGCCTCTGCTGGTGACCAAAGCGCTGCTAAAAGAGGCTTTCTGGGATGTTCCAAGAACAAAAGAGTCCTGAAAACAAAAGTGCCCACAGCACTACAGTACCCAGCTCAGCTACCTCATTGTACTCTGCTGATGCTATTGGGACTGCTTCATGCCCATCTACTTTGTGTCATGGAAAAACATAGTTTCCTTCCTTTTTAACATAGAAGTTTGATCTACTCTGAACTGCTGTGTCTGGCCCACTTGTACCAGCGCAGCACACATTAACACAACACCACCTCATCAGTTTTAATACCATGATGAGAATGAGCCACCACCCACATAACATCTGCTCTGGGCTTCTGAACAATGATGAAATATAGGGAATATCAAACTATGCAGAGAAACAGATAGACAGTAGTTTGGAGCTGTAGAACTACAACGTGCACCTATATGGTAAATGGAGCTTCCAAAATGGACAAAGAACTCTGTACAGCCTAGCCTTGACATTCACAAGGGAAAGACCAAGAACCTCAAGGCCAATAGCTGGAGGGCAACACACTAGAAAAGGTTGTGCATAAACTAGTAAATACAGAGCATCTGGGTCTCCAAAAACTTCACATCAAGGTCAGGTCATCCCTTCTCAACAGCAAAGATGCCACACTGGCTACCAAGATCTGGAGGAGGACGTCAAGAGTCTGGGCTACTCCTGGGTCTAGCTGCAGAGAAGGGCCCACAGCAGAGAGGGCAGTAGGCCCCTTGTCAGCAGCGAGAACCCCAGGAAGGGCAGCAGGCTTAAAGGAACAGTTTTAATAACCTATTCAAATCTATCTACCTATTCATACCCATTCAAGTGTCGTAGCCCATAATGAGGTGTTTTTGAATGAGGCACCATGCAGTCAGTCACAACTATGAATATGTTTACACACAACAGTTTAGCCTACTGAAGTGTTGTTACTGCAGACAGTCAAGTAGCATTTTTTTTGTGACCTGAAGCAAAAAAGAAATCTGATTTCGCTAGAACAAAGCTTTAAATGCACAGTAAAACACCTTTTTAAAACCATACGACCCCTTTTAAAGGAGCAATATGTTCAGTTTAGACATTAACATTATCAACAGAATGTAAAGAAGTAACAGTTTTGACGATGAGTCAAAGGTCTATGTACTGTGTTGCAGAGATATCACTGATGGCAGTCAGGTGTATGGTGCCTGTCCTGTCTCGTAATACCACTTTGAACCTCAGAGGGTGACAGTGAGTCACTGTAGCAACAAGTCTGCAATGAGTCCAACATGAGAGGATGACGTATCTCTACCCGAATGGCATTTTCTAACCTCCTGTCAGCGTTGTAAAGTTGTTGCTCTTGGTTAGATAGTTTAAGGACAGGTAGCCAATGAAAGGAAGAGTAAATGCAAGTGACCGGTATAAAGACAGCTGATCTTGGCAGGAGTCCACATTCGGCAGCAAACAAAAGCAGTGATATAAATAGTAGCAGAACAAGAGTCAACAATGGTGTTGCTTTCCCCCGCTGGAGACACTACTGAAGAGTAAAGGGATGAAGCTTAATGTGGAACTTGCATCTTAAGAAGTGATGAGGGAGGAGGAGGAGGGTTTCCTGGTGGGATGCTGCCTCCTATTGGTTGATCTTATACATTGCTCCTTGAAGTGGGGAATTTTTAATATAAAAAATAAGACTTTTCAAGAGAAGACATGTTAATTACATCATACTTACATTGCTCAGAACTGCAGAAGAGTTAATCTCTTAAAGGGCCGCTGGACTTCACTCATAGACACGTTCATATTGTAAAACTGCTATACGACTACCACATGGCTACCCCATCTACTCCGGAAGACCCAGAATAAGGTCTAGCCTGACTGAAACTAGAGTCCACTGTATTCTGACATATTTGATTATTTTAAATGCTGCTATCGTCTCAAGGCCAGCCTCAAGCGAGCAAGTGACAGGAAGGAAGGAGAAATACAAGATGTGAGGCTCATGAATTAATCCCAGAGATGACAAGCGAGGATGAGCACACATATTTCTGGCCATCGGCTGAAGAGTGGTCTGCTGCCCCCTAAATAAATCTGCCCTTTGATTTGTCCATCTCAGATATGAAGTTCCAATCAACTTTTCGGTTTTACAGCAACAGAGAGGGAGGGTTAGATACTGAACAGCACACGGCCTTCCATTACCTTGTCAGTCTGTATGCTTCATGAGCTTAAAACTAATTAGAACATGGCAAATGTAAGACAAATGGAGTCTGACCTTTTGTCATGTTTAACTCAAACAACAAAATTTACAATAATGGCGTTGACAGTATTTAGTACACAGTAAATAACTATCCAACTATGCAGTGGCTGAAAAATGTGTTAAAGACATCAAAATTAAATTGCATATAAGGTAAAGTAGCACATTGTGCACTCTCAGTGGTCATCATTAATTAATTAAACCTTCTATTAAAAAACTGGTGAACTGAGAGACTAGAGTGAGTTGTGAGACAAAAATGAGTTACGTTAGTAAGTAAGAATCTTGTTGCAGAAATGACAATAGGACATTAGAGCCATAATAAATCATACTACTTTTAATTTCCCTACTTAAGTAAATTTGAAGGTAAATACTTTAATACTTTTACTTAATTGGAGGTCTAAAGGGAGGAACTTTTACCTTTACTGGAGGAATATTTCACCTTCGGTAACTTTAACTCTAGTACATGGTTCATATTTTGATATGACAGTGATTATGGTGATACACACATGGACAAAATTGTTGGTACCCCTCGGTTAATAAATCAAGGTGTGTTCACTAATTAGCATCACAGGTGTCTACAATCTTGTAATCAGTCAGTGGGCCTATATACAGGGCTACAGGTAGTCACTGTGCTGTTTGGTGACAAGGTGTGCACCACACTCAACATGGACCAGAAGAAGCAAAGGAAAGAGTTGTCTCAGGACATTAGAAAGTAAATTATAGACAAGCATGTTAAAGGTAAAGGTTATAAGACCATCTCCAAGCAGCTTGACGTTCCTGTGACTACAGGTGCATATATTATTCAGAAATTTAAGATCCATGGGACTGTAGCCAACCTCCCTGGACGTGGACGCAGGGGGAAAAGTGATGACAAATGAAAGAGACGGATAATACGAATGGTAACAAGAGAGCCAAGAAAAACTTCTAAACAGATTAAAGGTGAACTTCAAGCTCAAGGAACATCAGTGTCAGATCGCACCATCCGTCGATGTTTGAGCCAAAGTGGACTTAATGGGAGACGACCAAAAAAAAAAAGCCAGACTGGAATTTGCCAAACTACATGTGGACAAGCCACAAAGCTTCTGGGAGAACGTCCTATGGACAGATGAGACAAAAATGGAACTTTTTGGCAAGGCACATCAGCTCTATGTTCACAGACGGAAAAATGAAGCATATCAAGAAAAGAACACTGTCCCTACTGTGAAACATGGAGGAGGCTCTGTTATGTTCTGGGGCTGCTTTGCTGCATCTGACACAGGGTGTCTTTTCAAAGATGATATTTCAAAGATGTCTATGTATCGTGCTGCAGAGATATCAGGTCATACAAGCTTTCCACAAAAACAAAGAAAACAGGCATGCTTAGTGCTTCTCAATCCTGGACCTGGAAGCCTACTGCTCTGCACATTTCCCTACTCAAAACTAACTTGATTCAACTAATGAGCTCATTAACAACCCTTACTGGGCTGAAGTGGGGCTGTTAGAGCAGAAAAGACAATATAGTCTGGACTTCCAGGATGGGCAACGTTCTTCTATGAGATTGTTCCAAAGAAGCTTAATGACACCCTGATTTTGAAGAGTGTACTTGTGGGGTCCTAAATCAGCATCCCTGAGCGACTGCTTATATCGCTTATAGCAAGAAACTACCCTAATCATGTGTGTAGTATCATGAGTACGCCCAGTCGTGTGCAAAGGTTTGAGTACAGCTGGTTAGATGACATGTTTAGTAAAAATAAATTATAAAACAACATAGCTCGTTGTAACTTCTGCAAAATGTCCCGTATATCCCCCCATTATGTTACATTCAGCAAATAAACAGTAACAGTACATTAATATGTGCAGAAGTGTTGACTATCGACTCTGAATTCTACAGGGAAGGTATTTGACTTTATTTGACGGAGTGAAACATGCTGTGATGTGGTTTTTCAGCCTATTTACTATAACCCTGTGGTTTGGCTCTAGAATGAAACAAGCTTTTTTCCCTTTTTCAGAGAGCTTGTAAATAATTTGATGAGCTCTGCTCTGATTTGCAGGTGTAGATGATTTACTTCATCTATCACACACTGATACAATCTCAAAGCATGGCTGCTACTTACAGGTTGTTGTTGGGGTTGGGAGGCTAATAAAAATGGAACTGTTCTTCTCCTCAGTCTCTTCAAGCGCTGAACAATATCTGCTTGAAACTGTTCAAGTTATTAAAACAGTTTGAAGTAAAATGTCTGGGAGGCCTGAAATAGATGTGTCCACATAGACATTTTCATTGGGGATATCATTGTATATAAATGTAGGGAGAGTAACACTTTAAGATTTCTCCTTTGTAAATACAAGACATGTAAATGTAGGATTCGAATACCGGTGTTTGAGGTTCACAAGGTTTCAGTTTGCCATTGTGCCATTGTAAATACAGTTTTCCTTTCTATGGCACTTTTAAAAAATCAACAAAATGTAATGTGAGCAGAAGCACCCAAACTTTTGCATTCAACTCTGTGTATAAACACTATTTTCACACAGTTATTGTGAGCTGGTAAACAACAACAACAACCAGTGTAAAATCACTGAATATAGTAACATGGAGCGGTTATGACATCATCACATTTTACACTATTATTGTTTTTTACTACTTGACTACATTTTATTAAAAAATAATGTTACTCTTAATGTTTGTTCTATTCCATTCATACATCTTCCAAACCACTTATCTTTCAGGGTTGCAGAAGGCAGGGAACACCTTGGACAGGCAGCCTGTCAATCGCAGAGCAAACACACAGACATACACACTCACCCTCACACCTAGGGACAATTTAGAATTTCCATTTCACCTGACTGCATGTCTCCAGTTCACCTGACTGGATGTCCATGCAAACACAGGGAAAACATGCAAACTCCTCACAGACAGGGCCATGTGAGGCAACAGCGCTGCCGTGCTGACCTTGCTTAGACTCCAGGGGAAAAAAATTGCAATACATATGGTGTATTATTAAAACATCTAGAAGTATTCTGATGTTTGTTTTATATATGTTTTATATCGCCTCCTCCGGATTCTCCTGCAGACTGTTTTAGCTATCACGGAAGCGCTGTACCCTGAAATCTGATTATCAAGTGAAAGGACTGACTATAACATTCTAATTTAAAGCGAATGGCCCGTGTTTATGAAGGAGAATAGATTAACCACGTCGTATATAAACTTAACAACACCCTTGTGCTGGCGGGAGGGAAAATGACTCATATCCTAGAGTTGCAGAGTAGAGGAAGATCCTGCCATATTAAGTTGAATAAGGTCAGCTTGTAAACAAATAAACAAACAAACAACAATAACACATGCCAGCAGTGCCAGAATCATGGTGACGAAGGAAAGGAAATGTTCATTAAAGTGGATCTCTGGTCTCCAGACACTTAAGCAGACTTTATGTAGCATGAGAAGCAGATGATAAAGTGTATGGGAGCGCATATGTGCGGTGTTCTGGCACACTCACTATCCAACTGTCTGCCTCCCTGTGAAATTGGGATTAATGAAGCGGGTTCAGCAAGCAGTCAACTCAAATGATCTAGGGAGTCTCTCTCTCTCTCTCTCTCTCCTTCTCTCTCTCTCTCTCCCTCTGTCTCTGTTTCTATCTCTCCCTCTTGCATACACACACAGTTGTGGTGTCCTCATCCCATTACTTCATTACCTAACCTCTACTTCAGCATGTTTTTACAAGCAGAGTTTTCTAGAGAATTGTGAATTGTGTCAATACCCTACAAGCTTCTTTCAGTACTGAAAACTGCCTTACGTTCCTCATGGGAACACACCAAATCATGTTTTAACCTGTATACATCTATATATCCATTTGTTACACCTCTTTTTCCTCTTTTTCTTGTCGTCTTTGGCTGCAGCTTTCAAGTGTTTTGGACTCATGAAATGTTTACATGTGTGTAAACTGGGCTCTACTTCAGCAGTATATTCGGTGGTCCGTATAAGCAGCATTATAGTCAAAGATTTCTGTAGGACTGAAATTATAAAAGAGAATTCGAGGGAATCCGAACTCCATGTTGGCCAGAATTTGAATGTGTCAGCATTTGGCATAGGAGCTTTCTGGATGGTCCGGTATCTTCTATTACTGTATATTAGGAGCAGAATGCTCCTGTCTTTCATGTAAACAACAAACAAGACAGGCATGTTAACTATATTCATATGTTTACTTGCTCAAAAACATCATTTGTTATACAAACTGAAAAATGTATTGCTAGTAGGCTGTGTTAGATTATGTTCTTCACACACCAAAATAAATACAAGAACCGCTTTCAGAATTCAAATTATTAAAGATAAAGAGTAAATTAAAGACAGATATAGCCTCTTTGCTTTGACGTTAAAGGATTTAAATGATCACAGAAGGGGACAGTAAAGGGTTTGACGATGGAGATGACAAGGGCCTAATTTTTCCAAACAATCCACGTGATTCTTCATCAGTGACTCATAGAAATAAGGCCTGGTTTAGATGTGAAAGGAAATCAGTGTGGTTCATCGGATCTAAGCTTTCATTCACAAGATTCCTGTGATGATGAGAATCTCCTGCATATCTCAAGTGGATGGCTCATGCAGCACATCCAGCCACTGCCTGGAGTCTTGTCTGATACAGCACAGCTGGGCTGCTGCAGGGTCTCCTTGGACAAGCTCCAAACTAACTGGCCACTGTGATCTCCGGCCAGAGCCAAGATAGAACTGTTAATCAAAGTGTCTCCAGCTCTGCCATCCATTCTCACAACGGAAGTAGGAGTACCATGCTCAGTCTCTTTCCCTCTCTTTCCTATTGCCTGGCGATGCAATTTTCTGATATGAGGTCATAAAAAAGTCTCATGCCACCTTAAAGTCACTGATCCCATGACTCAGTTTCCCCTCCTAATTACTGAGTTCAAGTGCTTCAGCCGCACCCATTGCTAACAGTCATAGTTTTCATGAACAAGATTAGCAATAAAATGATAGAAAGCTCAGTGACTTTAAACATGGAACCCTCATTGGACAGTCATCTTTACAAATATGTCACTTCATGCAATTTGAATGAATGTCCTGCTAAATCTAAATTCCACTAAACAGCTAGTGGCAACACCAGCTTAATCACAAAGTGGTAGACCAAACACATAGCACATACAATCATCTACAGTCTGTGACATCACTCAGTGCAGATTTGCAGCCTTCCTCTGGAGGTAACATTTACACAAGATCTTTGCATTAGGAACTTTATGAAATGGGTTTTCATTGTTGCACACCAGTCTAATTGTGGATGCGCAATGCCAGGTTGCGCAGTGTAGGCTGGAGGGGTGTAAAGCATGCTGCCTCTGGACTTTGGAGCAATAAAAACATATTCTCTGGTCTGAGGCTGCTTTCAGGGTTTGGGTCCATCAGTTCCAGTGATGGATGATGTCAATGCTACAGCATGAAGACATTTCATATAATCCTATGTTTCTTTTTTCTATATAAGACTTTTTCTATATAAGATATAGATACATTTTGTATGTTTATGTTTCTAAACGTCTGGATGTATGGTTAAAAACCCAGGGGAGTTGGCTACTTTTCAGCTGTTTACTTTAATTCTAATAGCCTAAACAAATAAAGTAAAATCAACTAAACAGTAATAAACTATTAATAGCTTTGCATTAATTTATGAATAGCATTTCAGTAATGATACTTCATTACAAAATGCTTTTGCAACTACTTCAGTTAAAATATATAAAATCACTACATGGCAAATAATGCATATAACTGAATATGTGCATCAGTGTTCTTACCATAAGAAATGAGAGTTTAAACTTTCCTTGATTAAAAAAAAAAAAAGTTTGATGTGGCATGTAATTCTTGCTTTAAAAAAAATCACTTTCACTTGTTTGACTTTCACTCTGTTTATTCATTCCGCAACAGTTTAGCCCCGCCCATTCTACATTCGATATTTGTACATCAGCTATTTGAATCTTATAGGAAAATGGTTATGACTGTTTTTGTTATATGTTTATATAAATGTTAAAGTGGTAAATAAAAATAAAAGTAAAAAGTAATAAAAGTAAATAAATGTAAAATGCCAGAAAAATTGTAGATGCTTTAAAATATGCATTTTTGTCAAACATCCTGCCATTGCATATTTTCTAAGACAGCCCATTTTAATCTAGATTTTTAAAACTAAGTAATTAAGTTTCATAAAGTAATAGAGGTAATAGAGTTATCATAAGTTTCTGACTGACCCTGTGTAGTAGCACTTAAAACATGTTAGCTTAAGGGAGATTTTTTTTGCGTAGTCTAATCATTGAGATGCATAAGATCATAAGAGCTATAGCACACATATAGGCATTTATGTACTATCCAAAATAAGCATGGAAGTTTTGAGTTAATATGAAATATTATAATGATAATAGTGTTACTTTACTTTTACCTTAGGACTATGCCTTGCAATGCCTTGAATGTATCTCTCTGCCATTAGTGTATTTTTAACACATATTTCCAGAATCTTAACTGTCACTAAACAAGCTTTTAGACATCACAATATTGTGCAATAAGTCTCTGTGATGTAGCTTTAAGAGGCATTAAGCTCTTCAGATGCCTCACATTTGTAGAATTCTCTAGAACAGAGAATATCATATTAAAAATAATTTTAACTACTTAGTCTGTGGAGTTTTCCTTAAATGCACTAAATATCATAATGCGTAATAGTGAGATGATCCAAATACAGTGATAGTGATAAAAGACATAATATTATCAGCTGTGTGGCAAGTTGGATGTTTTCATGCTCCACTGCTATTAATTGGTGTTTTTGTCTTTGTGAATGGGGGTGTGCCTGTCTTGATGGCTGTCATTATATTAAAGTTTTTTATGAGCTGACAGCCATTTACTAGTTAAATCAATGCTTTCGCATCCCATCAGACTGCTGCAGAGCACATGTACATCACTGGAAAAATAAATGTCCTGTATTCCATCTAACTTTTGTGTGGTGAATTATGATTAATGAAGACACGAGCAATTGCTAGTTGTTTAGTAGAGGAAAAGCTTTATATTCTTTCAATAGAGCAATGCTTGGCACCCTATAACACTGCTGAAGTTCAACTCAATAAACATACAACCATGTTGACATATGGTGCAAAATGTGCATTAATGTGCAAACTATTTAAAACCATATATTTGACAAGATATCAAATGCTAAAAGAAATCATTATTGTTTTTATTTATTCCCATTTTGAATTTGTTGCCAGCAAACGTGGGTCAAAAAGGTTGGGATGGGTCAACAAAGGACTGGTAAAGTTGTGTTATGCTAAAAATACATAGGCTAAGAAGAAATCAGATATAAACAGATCGAAAAATGCCGCCGCCTTCTCTGGGCCCAACCTCATTTAAGACGGACAGAGGTAAAGTGCAATAGAAATGAATAAAAATTTTAAATTCCTTTTGGAAATCATGGGCACCCCACATCCTTTTAGCTAAAGAGGATAGGGAATATCTGGCATGTTATCAGTGCACAGAACGAAAGCCAGCATTCCGTATGATATAGAGCTGCATAAGTGAACATGACATGTGTGACTTGCACATCTATGAAGGCACCATTAATGCTGAACAATATATATAGGTTTTAGAGCAACATATACTGCCAGGTGATGTCTTTTTCAGCAAAGGTGTTGCTCGTTTCAGCAAGACAATGCCAAACCGCATTCTTCACAACAGCATGAGTCTGTTGTATAAGAGTCTGGATGCTAAAGCTTAGACCTGTCACCCATGAAAACATGACGCATTTTGAAACAACAAATATGACAAAGGAAACTCTGAGCTGTTGAGCAGCTTAAATTCTATAACAAACAAAAAATGGAAAACATATGACTTTCAAAACTACAGGAACTGAGCTCCTCAGTTTCTGAGCACATATTTTTGATAGAGGTGATACACACAGTGGTAAACATGAACCTCTCCCAATTATTTTTGAACCGTGCTGCTGGCAATAAGTTCAAAATGGGCATATTTATGTATATATATATATATATATATATATATATATTTATATATATATAAATTTGCTATGTTGTCTTTGTAGTGTCCAGTCATGGTATAAACATTGGCTGTGACTACCACCTCTTCTTAAGGAACTCTCCTGAATACAATTAGCAGAATTTCCACTCCATTACGTTTAGACATATTCAACTTCAGCTAAACGCTCAACTCATCATGAGTCACTTCATGAACACAGGGCTCAACTCAAAAATAAACATGAATACACTGGCAAATTCCCAGTGCTGGAAGTTGTTATCAGTAAGCTCTGCTTGTAAACCTTATGAAACGGTTTAATGTAGGAATACAATGTTGTGTCTCTTGGCTGATTGTAGTGTTCTGGCCGCTAGTTAACGCTGCTAATGTTTACCTGTAGTGAATAAGAAGTTGCATATTATCTTAATATCTTTACTTGTACACAGCTGTCTCTCTGCTATTATGCTTCTTCAGCTTCAGATGCGTCTGCACCCCCACCTGAAGCATGAGGTAACACAGTGTGCTGCATGTGTTAACTATTTTTAAATATAATATAATTAGAGCAGTTACAATCCTGGAGGGCTGCACTGAGTATTATTACACTGTTCCTGTGTGAAGTAGACCTGTGAATTAGTTATGATTAAAATATTACAAATATTGCTGTATGCTTAAAAATACCCCCTACATACGCATGCAAGTGTGATTCAAATCGGGCTTCTGGTTCGAACCGGGTAGTGACAACTTCAATATAAACTCATCAGCATGACCCTCTGCTATTCTGACTCACATCATAACAGTCTGGCATCACAGCATAGCAGTATTTGGCGACGGTGACATGGTGTTAAGGGCAGTCGTCGTAATGGTCTGCGCACATAGTCCTGTGTCGTGCAGCAGTCTGCCAATGGTGCTGGTCCTAACATGGTGTGCAATACCCCTCTCCAACTTTCCACCTACTTGAATTGCTTTTGAACTCGTCTCCGAGGCATACCCAACACAACAGCACGAGTCAGTATGGTAAGCGGCCAAAGCAGTACGACCTTAGTGAAGTGAGTAGTAGTAGACATAGTGAGTCAGGTATAACGATGTCACATGCGCTGGCAAGGGTGAAACTTGAATCATTCGCATGCCTCATGATGTCAAACCTACAAACTACCACCACCGTCACCACCACCACCACCACCACCACCAACAACAACAACAACAACAGCAGCAGCAGCAGCAGCAGCAGCAGCAGCAAAACAACATAAAGCATAACGTTTCTAGAGAACTCCTGAAATACCGTCACCTATCGACCCTCCCGAAAAATCGACAAATCGTATCGTGGTGACGCCTATAGTAGCCAGTTCGGGGCGCGTGGGCTGAAAAACACGTCCATGACGTCACCTGGCTTGGTTGGAAGGCGGTTCGACTGAGGTTTCCACAGCTCGCGCTCCCAAACGGCCGTTGTGCAGTGAGGCACGCGACGCTACCGTTAGTTTCACTTTAAAGCTCTTTCGGAATCGCCATTTGTTGGCTTCGGCAGAGTGATGAGGAGGGCAGGACGAGGCTTCCGGTGTGAACGCGCTACTACCGTCGTGAAAGCCGAGAGGAGCTCCGAGCCGCTGCTGGGCTTTTTTTGTCGTGGCACCCTCCTCCGTCGCTAGACGAGATGATGAAACGGTGGCGGTCCGTGTGACACACCTGGGATTGTTTCCACCTCCACCGCTGAGTATAACACGGGCACAGCACGTCGAGCGAGCTGGCTTCGGCAGTGAGGCACGTCGTGTCTGGGAAAAAAGAGGGAGAGTTGGCTGTGAGAACGTTCGTCGTGAAACAGCAGCAGCGGCGGCAGCAGCAGCAGCAGCAACAACAACAACGAAAAGGCCGTTCCAGTGGGTTGTTATTTCATGGGGATGTGTTCAAGACAAGAGAGGATTCAAAAAGACGTCGACATCGTGATACAAAGGTGCAAGGCAGAAAAAGACTGCCTTTTCTCTGGTGAGTTTTCGGCGAATGGGTTGTTGTTGTTGTCAAGTGTGCTTTTGACTTTTACATAACCTCGGCTTCTTCTTGTTCGAACTCCCCTGTTCCACCTTAAATGGTGCAGCAATTACATTCTGAATGTAACTGCTGCACCATTTAAGGTGGAACGGGGGAGTTCGAACCAACAGCTGGCCAATAGCAAGCCAACTTCAGCTTCGCGGAATTAGGCACAGCTCTTGGCCAGATTGCCTCATGGAGGCTTATTTCCTGAGTGTAAACACAGTCTAGTCTGAGCTGGTGAGCTTCCTTAGTTTCTCTCTTGTCATGTTTCCTGTCACGTATGTCTGTAAAATGTGCTGGGTGGTCCATTCCTGCCAAGGGCCTAGCAAAAAAAGCATCAACTAGCCCTGTTGCTTTCCTTCTGCTGTGCTTAACACCATCACATTCGCAGCAATCGCATGCCTTGTCGTGTAATTAGCAAGTAACCTGGCTGAGCTGGTTTCCTTTGTGGTAGAGATAAATACATATAAGGCCAGGTGAAGCCTCCAAGTGCATGCAGAGGGGGCTGTGTAAATATTTATTAGCTATCAGTTTGCAACCCCAGTATCCAATGTCAGTGGAAATCCCTCTGATGTTGCCATGGAGACTACACTTGTTGAGAGGGTCTTTTTTAAAGCGGTGGTCCTTGTGTGCATATAAATATATATATATATATATATATATATATATATATATATATATATATATATATATATATATATATATACACATATACATATATCTATACACATATATACATATGCCTATGTGTCTCCAGATGTAACCATTATTTCATCTAACTTCAGTTCACTGTGTCTCTGTATTAGTATCATAATGCCACCATCTGGTGTAGCCTAGAGGAAGAGGGGGTCCCCTCCCCTTCCCATTCCCTTCTTTGAGATTTCTTCCTCATGCTCATTAGGGGTCTGTGAAAGCTGCCGTGGGACAGTATCTGTATAAAACAAAGTGCTAGACTGACAAATTGTGACCTGATGTTCCGTGTCTTCCAGATTTCCGATTCACCGACGCCACCTTCACATTCACCTATTCCAAAGGACCTAAAAGGTAAGTCTAACGATAGTGACAGCAGGCTATTGTCCCGGGGGTAAAGATGGAGGAAAGTGCTGACCACGTGATTTCTCCTGAAAAGCAGCTGCCGCCGTGCCACACTCCTGCTGACGTGCCTGCGCTGTCTGTGGGTGTGCATGTGCGTGGATGTCTTCATGCGTGTGCCGTGCACGACAAGCTGGTCGTATGAATCAGTCCGAGGCCGTTATTTCTCAGCTCTGCCATCTGCACTTGCAATCCACTCATTTACCATCCTCAGTTTGTGCAGCAAAGCTCACATATGAAACCCATGCATGCTCAATGCATGGCTCACTAATAAAAGGTCAGCTTGGTGTTTTGTTCAAAGGAACTCAAATTCATGCAGATTGAAAAGACTGTGTTATACTGTAAACACAAGCAGATTGTAAGGAGCTTGAAATAAGGTCTGACTCAGACTACATTATGCTGTTATCTCAGACAAATTTGAGGGAATCGCATTGAGGCTTGATGTACCATTATTTCTTGGGAAAGCACCTTTTTTTCTGAGAGCCATCCAGGAAACAACCAGGCCTTGGATTGGATCCAGGTAGTTTCTGCCACTTGGCATACTTTATGTCTTCTTTGGGGAACAGGAGGATTATGTTTTCCCTTTCCTGTGATATGATCCTTCTGGTTCAGGGAAATATCTGAAAAAAATAATGCATCTTACCGTTTACACAAATCACATCAGATCTGTTTCAGACTGTAGCTTTTGTGTAACAGGGTGCACCATCTTTTGTCTTGGTTTGGGGAAGTTTCCACATAGGAGAACCTGCGCATTGTAGTTTTTCACGTAATAGAATTCTGGTCAACTGTGGTGGGCATACAGTTAATCTAAACTTGGTGTCTGGAGAGCATGTGTGGTCTATCGCTGAGCAGCAGTCAATTATTGTACATTCTACCCTTTACAGAAAAGTCACATGTGAATAAACACACTGTGTTTTTGCTCTTTACTCATGTTACAAGCATGTTATTACGTAAGAAATTATGTTATTAAATGGAATAAAGTGGAAAACGTGACAAATTGCATGAACCCGTAGAAAATCATGTCAAACACTTTACATGTGACTGTTTGCTTAGGGCTAATAGACCATGTTGAGTGTGTAACAGCTACAGACAACTAGTTCTACCTTTTTCTGCTTTGCTTTCTTACCAATGACATTACAGCAGTTGTTTTATTAAAATTACACTGGAAAACTACAGTAGTGTAAAATGTTTTTTTTTTTCTGGACTAAATATAGTATTTTGAATTAAGTGTTCACCTTTCACCTTCATTACTGCTTCCATCTCACCTCCAAAGTTCAAACCTAGAAGTTGGTTGCAAGTTCTTTCTCTCAACATCACCATTATTGGTGCAGAGGTCTGGATTCTGGATGGTTAGTTTATTTTGAGAAGATCAGCAGATTTTTTGTTTGGTTTGCAAAATTAATTTCCTTGATAACAGCTTCCATACAGCTACACCTCCTTTCAGACTAACGTCTTTACACAGTGAAAGGATGAACAGAAACAGTTACTTTCAGTTTTTCAGATGTGAAGCAAGAATGGAGCTCCTCTGTCTCAAAAATAAGATCTTTATGTACTATTTATTTTGGGTGAGAATCATGAAGGACCCCATGACATCACAATACAAAGATCACATATAAAAGTGATTAAAAAATGTTTTAATTTATCACTACTGCTTCTTTGACTTTTCTCTTCCTTATGCAAGAAGATTAGAATATAGAAGATTAAGAAATATCGCCTCAAGAATGTACAACTTGTAACTAGAATTTTTTAATTGAAAATGAAGTAAGTACACGCGGTATTATTCTATATGGCTATATAAACTATATGACCACCTTTATTCATTAACTAGTTCAGTTAGTTCTGATACTCTGTTCAAATTATGTGGGTTAGCTTCAGGGCGTTTGGATGAACCTAAAGGTTTCCGAAGCCACCGGGCACAAATGAGCTTTGTTATAGTACTTCCTTTCTTATAGTCATGCAAATTCCTTGATAAATATTCTAATTAAAATGGAGGTGTCCAGGAATGCACTTTTCACTCACTGGAGCAGCACCAGTACTGATAAGAAAGTCTTGAGAAAAGATTTATGAATGCAGAGTGAGGGGCTTCTATATTTCAATTAAATCCCTTTTAATTAGGGCAGCCCCTGGGCCTAGGCCGTATCCTCGCCAGGCCTACTGAATGATGGCCTTATTCAGAATTTAAGCTTCAGCTCACTGCTAGTGGTTAAAGCGAGGGTGGAGGAAGGATGGCTGTTTGACTGTACATTAGGTTTGGCAAATATGGTTTAGGATGTCATTTTATAGGTAGAGCTAAACACAGTGTTAAATGTTTTGGTGTTCATTATGTTCTCCATCAGTCTTGTTGGTCCAGATGGGAATGCATGTATGGGGACGCCTTATTAAGGTTTTGTTGCCAGGTTTGTGCCAGAGACAAAGGCATGCTTGTATAAAAATATATTAGAAAAACGATGAGCTGGCAAAATGCTATCATTAGCTAACCTGGCTGTTTTTTTCTTGTTGGTGCTGTTTATTTTTGCAGCATGTAGTGTGTTCTCACGTGACACATCCACATGCTTTTTTGGTGTTGCTTGGTGGAATGTTTTAGCCATGCTATCTTTAGTTATGTCTATGGCATAATGACAGGCTTGTTATTTATAAAACAATATGTTGGCAAGCAGTCTTTTGGCCCCTGCTTTAAGTTTAGTCTAATAAGTCTACGCTCTTATCCACGTTTAGCCCAAAATGTTCCATTACTATCCCGCCAGGCATGTGGTCCAGAGATTACATCTTGATTTGTTCAGCATTTGCCTTTATTACGGCATCCTTGCTTTTTTATTGTTAATGGCAATTATTTATATAAGATTTTTCAGCTGTCTGGGAGTCTGATATATGGTCCTATTTTGTTTTTATGTAAGAATAAAGGGGGAAACTTCATTAAAGAAGCTCACCCTGTTTGCAGAACTTTGCTGTGAAAGGGGCAACACTTAAAATCTTGAGATTCTTTTTTGCTTCTTTGTATTAAAACTATGCAAAGTAAAATCAGCTTCTTGTTCTCCAGCTTCATGTTAAAATTTTCCCATTCCGCCTTTAATGGTGCAGAATGGTATTAGAGCGTTACATTTAAGGTGGAGCGTAATTTAATATGAGTCTCATATTAACACGGCAGGTAGGAGAGTTTTATGGTTTGGATCTCCTTATCATAAATTATTTATGGAATTAAAGTAATAATTAGGATATTTTGATGAATCAGCTTATCAGGATGAAGTAGTGATATTAAGCTGAGTGTGTGTTCTAATAACATTAAAAACACAATAATGTTTGCTGTTTGAGTCTCTCATGGCCACCTGGTGCCACTCTTAATGTTAATTCTCATTTGATAGACATTTTCAAATGATTACGTGGGTGTTGGCTATGTTATTAAAATGTTTATTCAAATAAAAAGTGCTTCAAATATGCAAACAATACGTGCATATTTGTTTAAATATTAATATAACACGTGATCTGATGTAGGGCTGCCCTCTAGAAGTCGACGAGTCGAACCGTCAGTCGGAGACCCTTCAAGTCGACTGACAACAGTGAAAAAGTTTTTTCTCTCGTTAAACAGACTAAAGCTTACAAAAATGCACATGAACTTTAAGATTGTAAAAACACATTCCAATAATTATTAAAAGGAATAATAAATATATATTCAAGTTCTTTGGGTTATGAAGCATGCTTGCTAAAAAATTGAATCCACATGACAACATGCACTGGTGGTTCACCGTTGAGGGAAGCTAAAACTGTGAAGCTGAGAAACATGGGTGGAAAAAGAAATGTCTCAGAAAAAATCTGGAGGAGCTTTTGAAGAAGACAGTCTGAACAAATTAAACCTAATTCTGCTCTTCATTTAGTCAGACATCCAACACGGCTTCAAATGAGTCAGCTGACTTTTGGGTGAAGGAAAAATGGACCAAAGACGTTTGTTTTATTATAATTCTTCTATAATTTTTTATTATAATTCCTGCCAATAACGAGAAATAATTGTTTTAGCAGGGGTAAGATAATAATTAAACAGTTTCAGGTCTACCATTCTTCTTTTCATCTAAAAAAAATTTAAATATTGCCTAATTTGGTTTATTTAGCAGTTCTTTATTTAAGAAAAATGAAAGACAAAGGGTCGTCCTACTGAAAAAGCTGTTAAAAGTGAAATTAGAGACTCATTTTTAGCATAAATACGCGCTGCTGCCCGACGCTATATTCTGTAATTAA
>JAMWET010003662.1:0-47500 GCA_024036415.1 Prochilodus magdalenae | reverse complement strand
AAAAGTACAGGGCTTTTTGCTCAATTGGGCAAGCAGCTGAAAACAGATAAAAAAAGGGTGCTAGAAATAGGATCTTAAATCACTCCCTGAATATGATGTGATGTGATGGGTGCGTGCATCACACGCATGCTCCCCTCCCAACCCTACACACTTCCAAATGGAACGCCATTACACAAACACAGCCTCGTCAGCATGGGTCTGAGAGGCAGCTGTGAGCAGGTGAGAAGGCTTAATCAAGCTGCAGATATATATGCCATAACTCACAGCTTCCACATTTCCAGTGCCATCAATAAATCTCAAAAGTCTAATTATTACAGGAATCCAAATCCCAAAGGTCCCAAATATAGACAATAAACCAAGATGTGCTTGATGTTTGAAGTTTGCTTCTTTAGTTTTGCTGAAGTTGAAGATGCTTACAGTCACCAATTAGTGTCATACTAACTGCATATAGGTATATGTAGGTATATGTAGGTATATGTTCTTAGGTGGGTATATGGTGTATCATACCTCAATATGAAACAGTAATTAAACTTTTCAAAAGGTTTCTACAATCATGGTTAAAATGTTAAGATAGGACAGTAAGAAGCAGATATTTCAATAGGAGTGCACTTTCCTTGGCTTGCTGTAATAAGCTAATGTGCTAGCTGAACAAACTTTGTAATTTTAACAGTTTTTGGAAAAGTCAGAACATAGCACAAGATTGTCTGGTCCAGGTGTAGTTCATTGCTCTTCTGTACTTTTGCTAGCTGTGTGGCCCTTAGCTTGTAACTTGAGCCACCTCATATCATAAATAGAATATTTTACTATGTAAATCACAATTTGAATGGAGCAAATTGAATGCCAGAAATTTGCAGTGTTAAATAATAGATAGAATGTTTGGTTATCATATAGAAGTAATTTTGATGAGGTTCTGCTCCTGAAGGTCGTATTTATGTTGTCTGTCACTTATTTTTATTTAAAGATAAGTATAGTCATTTAATATGTCTGCCGATAAAGAGAAATAATTATTTCAGCATGGGTAATATAATAATTAAACAGTTTAAGGGCTACCATTCTTCTTTTCATCAAAAAATAATTTAAATATTGACTATTCTGGTTTATTTAGCAGTTCATTATTTATGAGAGATGAAAGATGAAGAAGCTGTTAAAAGTGAAATTTAAAAGACAGGCTAAAAGCGCTCTTGTAGTTCAAAAATATGTTTCTGTGACTCTGCTGACTTCAGACCTAAAAATGTATGCAGACTGATTTACTGATTAGTAGATAATGTACATGGTGAAAACACATGAACGGATAGTGAAATCGTCGGCCAGGACGGGCGAATCCGATTCAACTGGCAAAATTCGGGTACAAAAGTCAGGTACAGCCCTAATGCTAACTGGTGTAACTTAGTAAAGTTATTTGCCTTGTCAGATCAGGTTTGGAGTACTGAGTACCCTACTGTCACTTTAACAAAAACAGGACAGACAAAGGACCATAATGGTGGTCATATGACATATCACAGTCATATTTATTTCTGCTTGCATAACAGGGCTAGCCACTACTGCATGTTAGTCAGTTAATATTAGTTAATATTAGCTTTCTGAATCCACAGCTGTGCTTCATACCACAAAAACAAAAGAATTGGTTAGAAAGATCTTGTAATCAAATTGGATGCTGCTTCTTTTAGTTAAATGTTTGACGTTGCTAACTATGACCTGAGCTGTACTTTGAATACACTGAGCAAAATTATTGTCATATTCCCATACAAAACGCCCACATATGTCCCCAAGAATTTGTCTAATTTGCTCCCGGTCAGTTAAACAAGTCTGTGTTCAATTAGTTCTGGCATGATTGTGGCTCCTGAGGGGACTTTGCTCTTTGTGCTGCGACAGTGAAGGACGTTCACAAGCCACTAGCCAAGACCGGAGGTGCCAGACCCATGCAGCCATTCATTTGTCAATTAGCACCGGGAGAACTGGTGGTCTGTCGAGTGTTCCCTGAAAATCCGACCCACATGCCTCACAGTTCTAAGAGGACATACATTTGATTTTAGCGAGTGACACAGATGTGTTGTAAGGCCAGTGTGCAATTTCCGAGCCCTACCGCCTTTCTAACGTCAAGTCTGCTGGTGTCAGCGACCTTGAAGATGGAAATTCAGCAGAAAAGGTGTTATGTGACTGTTGTTTGGCAGCTTAGCTTTGACCAAAGTTGCATAGCTCTTTTTTTTGAATGATGGATTACAGTTCTGCAGTGGATGATATGATATATATTAATCTGAGCTAGACTATATTATGTTTTTGAGCTTGAAACTGAAACTTTTTGAAAATGAATGATGTGAAGCATGACACAGCACAGAAATGTTTAGCTGTTCACAGATGTTGCTTTGAATAAACATGGCTGTGATTGCCTCCATCCTGTAGAAAACCTCAAGGGGTCTCAAGGGCATTGAGTTTTAGCAATTAACTTTCTTTTATATATTTAGTCATCGAATACGTTAAGATATGCCTCTCACTTCTCACTTCTCCTTTCTCATTTCTCTTGTAAAATGATTTGATTAAGCCTTGCAGTACCTGAGCTTTAGCGATGGGTAATATAGTGGTGGGCGTCTTCACTTATGTATTGTTAATAGTGTCATGCCAGCGTTTAAACTTTTTAATAGCTAACAAAAATGTTTCTAAAACTAATGCAATAAACACAAGATAAAAATAAAAATAGAACAATAAATAAAAAACATGCAGCATACTTTAAAATAACAATCCAATTAACACCATAAATTGTCAGATGTTTCTTAAATAAACCTTTTGAACTTAACTGCCTAAATAAAATAAAAACAAGTTTTGTTAGGATATTAGCAATACCAAATAGGTATGCCTCACTCGATACCACATTTTCATTCAGATACATCCCTACCTTTTTCCCTATCCTAAACAGGTAATCTGTTAATAATTCATTTGTCTGGATGCCTTTTGCCTTAACCATCTAAATAATGTCATTCTCAAACTGTGAAACAAAAATGAAACACAGCCCCAACATGTCACAACATGAGTTCCACAGTACTGCTCTTTTCTTTTATGTAATCTTTTTCACACAAAGAAACTTTGATCAGCATTTTTTGGACCGTTAAACATTCAGAATCTAATTTAAAATGCAACTATGTGCAAGATTTTAGTCAGATTTTCAAAGCAATACAAAGGACAGCTCACACTAAATTCGGACTTAGGCTACATAACAGAAGTTTATATTTTCTAGCTACCGAATTTTAATTCAGTGCAGATTTACCCATGATAAGCTGATTAATTAAACATCATAATTATTTGTAAACAGTTTCTGATATGCACATATGCAAAGTCATCCGAACTGTAGTTTTGACATAAGGCCTCTGTTGCCTCCAATATACCAGCTTCCTGTTTAAAATTTTTCGTTAGGATGTTATAATTGTAGGGCAAATATTATTCTAACGCCCCATTTAAAGGTGTGTAAAAAAAACTGACTTGTGCCTCGTAGTTTTACTGCTGATAGCATTTCTTATTTAAAAAAAAAAACTAAATCCTGTACCTACATTTTTATGTACAGAGCTACTTATAAATATGCGTTATGGTAGAACATTTTTAAAAGGTAGCACAATTCTGGGAGGCTGCACCGAGGAAACTAAAGCAAACGCTGCTCTGCTTTAAAATGTTGTATTTGTAAGCAATACGTAATGTTGCTGGTATTGCCTCCTTTATGTGCAGCCACCCCTGTACATATATTCTATTTAGCTGTACATTTACTTAAGTGAGCCAACACTTTTAAGAAACTTACCCATTCAGCCATAATGCACACAATGACCCACAGGATTTAACATGGTTAAGGTAGTCAGAGAGGTTGCCTCCATTGATCCAGTCAAACACCACCCTGCTAAAAATGCCTGCTACATCAAAATGAATTAACATTACATATTGTATATACCAATACATACCTATCCAGGAGCTTCTTGATATTTTGGTACTGACCAGTAGGAAACCAGTATAAATTAAGTGCCAGTTGTCAATAGCCATCCCAATCCACAATTCTTGAACATTATAAAAAGTAGAAAATGAGACCTTTTTTTGTGCAAATGTGATTGTCACAAAATTTGTGGATCTGCTTTTAGAGCATTAACATACAGCCATTTGATGAGCTATAAAAACATATAAAATCATTTCAGTATTCACTTGTCACACAATTACTTTTGTTCATTTGCATTTGGATGGTTTTGTACATTTAAACCTTTCAGTGTGTTTGGCAGTGGTGATAGACGGAAACTGTTGGCTACTGACAATACTGGCATCACTTGACACAAGCCTAATGGCCAGCACTGGTCTGTAGGTTGGCCTGACCTTTTCTTTTAGTATCTACAAAGTTGTGTGGCTATGTTACCCTACAATTGCTAATAAGCGCTTACAGTTGACTTTTTTCACAGTAAAAGGCAAGGGATGGCTCCGCTTTCATACACCATTTCCTTTTACCAACCTAATTATTAGCCTGAATATGAGTCTAAAGGTTCACTACCTGACAGGCACTCTTTTCATACAGTGTACCTACCCATTATTCAAACACAGTAGAGCATAAACTTTCTTTTTCAGCTGATACGTCTTATTTTCTCCTCTGAAATTTCTGTCCTAAAACATAATGGTTGTTGAATTACACTGACCAATGGTGATTATGCATTCGCTTGCAAGTTGTGTAGGCTGAATTATTCACGATAGTAACAATAATGGGAGACACTGAATATCTTAATAAGTGCACATTGAATAGACCAGCCATGTGATTTCACGTTAGAATGTGCATTGAACTGGCTGTTGTGGACACATTACAGTCACATTAACATGATCAAACAACAAGTGGACACTTAGTTAAAAATTTTAATAGCTTTAAAGACATCTGGACAGTGCTCTTGAATGACTACATCACTTTTTATGGAACATTGTCCTTACACGTGTACAGCTGTGTAATTGGAATTTACTGTCTTTGTATGTTTATGTTTGATTGCTGTAGTGTCATGATCATGCACACCACTTCAGTGCAGTGAACGAAACTTTAGGGGATCTTTACGCATGTCTTTACTACACAAAAATAATGGTTTAAAATGACTCTTTAAGTATTACCGCCTGACAAATGTTTGTGTTTGTCTTATATGTAGCTTTAGCCACTACATTAGGTATACCTTATATTCACTGTCACTCACTGTCCATTTTTTCACCTCTCATTACCATATTGATGTACTTTGTAGGTCTACAAAAAAAAAAGACTGTGGTTTATCTGTATATTTATCTTATCACACGGTAGTGTCTCTATGCTTTGTTATCCATCTTGAATATATGAGTCTTATTTGCTCCTCCGAAATTTCAGTCTAAAAAAATAATTGTGGCTAAATTACACTGACCAATGGTGATTATGCATTCGCTTGCAAGACCTGTAGGCTGAATTATTTACAATATTAACAATAATAGGAGACACTGAAAATCTTAATAAGTTCACACTGAATAGACCAAACATGCAAAATTCACACGTTAACATGATCAAACAATAAGTGCTCTGTAGTGGTCCAGAACATTAAAGAACAGGGTGCTAACAAAGTTTAAAACTGACTATGATTGTGTGTGTGTGTGTGTGTGTGTGTATGTGTGTGTGTTTGTATACCGTAACACGTGTTGGAAATATGCCAAGTAGCTGTTAGGTGAAAGGATGTATGCGGGTACACTTGGTTGATTTGCAGAGTGCCAAAAACCCAAACCCCGTTATCCATTGTTACGTTCCATAAATTAATGATGTAATATTGTGATTAATAAGCTTGCTGATATTGTGAACTTCCTAGATTAGCGTATATTTTATTAGCCATTATATCATATCTTAGCCAGATATTGGTGTTGGACAAGTGAAAATGTATTGTTTTATTATATTATACATTTGTACATGTAATAATTTCTGCTTCTGTTTCTTCAGGATATCGTACTCTGTTCATGTCTCCGATGATTACCCAGGTACATTTAACCTTTATGTTCTTTATTCTGGGTTGACAACAAGATGTTCACAGGGTTGTCACTATATTTGTAATTATGTAATTAACCAACCAACAACAAATGGACTGAACAAAAACCAAGCATAGTCTTTCCAAACACTGAAATGTAGTTAATCAAGAATCTAGGTTTTAAATAATTGTTTTTGTTTTAATTGACTAATTGACTAATAAAGTGTAATAAATGAACCAAGACAGTCCTTAATATGACTGTCTGACTGTCTTAATATGACGTAAAAGGTCTGGGTGCCCTTGGACAAATAACTTTTCTCTTGTTTAACACATCCTCTACAGAAAGCACTTGTACAGAATCTATAGATTTTGCTCTTGGGGTTCCCCTACAGTTGTTAAGTGTAATTCACTCTTTTACCACTGATGGAAATACACATGCTTTGAGCCCTTCTTATGGAGAACTGTACGTGTTCATTTGTAGACGAGCTAAAGGATGCAGAATATGACTCCCCTTTGTGTGTCAACAACCGAAACCCAAAGCGTAATCTGTAGCGTCCAAACAAATGTCGCATTCTGCTGGGGAGGCAGAATTTGGAATAATGCTGGCAAAGACAATATCAGAGGAGAAATTTCAGCAGGAATACCGACAGTGGCATCTTCACATAAATGCAACTCTAATTAAATTCAGTAGTTAGTACATTAAACAAGTTACACCATTAAACAGTCCTGCAGTTGGAATTCCTTTTTTGCTTTTATTTGGCATGACTGCATATTTGAATGTCCTGCAGAGTCTTACTCTGCCACTGTGACAGAAGGCTTGAGTCATTATACAGGTTTTAATTCGGTCAGTAAATTATAATTGGCCTGACAAGAAAGCTGCTGCGGGACACGCGAAAGGACAGTTAATGTAGCAATACCAGGCTACCCACTGCTTCACAATGAGTGAGCACTTCAGTGCTGGTTTTACCAAGGGGGCAGTCTAAAATAGTACTTAATTTTCTCTCACTCATCTTAATTCTGCAGGCACTTCAAGTTTAAGGGAATAACTGCAACTGCAACTAAAAGCAACAGTCTGCTGTCAGTTGCATTGCTGTGGACTACTGTTGTATGTAGTCATAGAAATAATACTGACATGACTTTTTTCCCTTTTGCTTTTAGTTTTGCTTGATAGAGTAGTGGGTTACCTGGGTTCATACTAATAGTTTGTAGGTAAAGTTAATTTCTTTGGACAGCAACAGCAAATCTGCACAATGTAAGTGTGCCCTCTGAATGATTTGGTATTGAACCATTTATTACTTTTGAAAAATTCTGAAAAGTTGATTTAATTCCTCTTTAACAATTATAGTATTTGGGTTCACTGCTATTATATAATTGCACAAAAGCTGCCTCATATGGGCTTATGGCCAATAACAGGACTGTTTCACCCCTTAATTAGGAAACTGGGAGGTGCCACAACCAAAAAAGTTGCTATTTGTTAATGCATTATTGCAATGATGCGCTATTTCCACAATAAGATTAGGCCAATTATAGAGAGCCAGTAAACATAACCAGTATATAGTAGATATTTAAACTTTTGTAACAAGCATTATACATTTTTATATTTAAAAGAATCTACTTCTTACTTTATATAGCTGCAATGATTTTTTTCAGACTAAATAAGAAAAAATATAGGATCAAATTTGCAAATTTTGCATGTGCATTTCTACAAGACATTCAAAAGATCAAGTTGTTTGAGTGCCAAATGACATTTTGTGTTTTTCAGGCTTTTTTATACAGTTTTATGTGACATGTTGCTGAAAAGGTTCGGCTCTAAGTTTAGGCTAGGTCTCAAAGGCAAAACAAATATTATACCCATGAGGATATGATGACAATAGTAGATCATACACACAGTTTCTCTTTAGAATACATGCCCTTCACCAAATTTAACCATGTGTTCTCTTTGATTACTCTTACGCACTCATGCAAAAGTCCACTTGGAGATCCTGCGTACATTTCATGTAATTACACATTCCCACCAGTCAAGCCTGTTCAATAGTAAAAGAACTTATGTTGGACAATTCATAGCGTTGGGCCTAAGTTATCTGGCCGATGGAAATATCCTGCTTTATGAAACATTCCTCCAAATTACTTTTGTTACTCTAAAGCAAACAATTTTAGATCTCTTAAAGAGTGCATATTTTCCATACAAAGACTTAAAAAACGTTCAGAGCTGGGGCTGTTTTTCCAGTTTGAAAATGACCCTAATACTCTGATGTGACACGCATCTTCCAGGAACAAGAGGTTTTTCTCTAGTCAAAGGCCAGAGGATGTGGATTCTCTTTCAGCTTCATGAGCTGAGGCTTAATCCACAGCCCAGTGGCAGACAGTCAGCTTTGCATAAGAATGTGGATTTTTCCTGGCTTGGATTTGGACATTATTCATAAAGTCAGGCCAGTGTGTAAAGATGTTCAGAAAAACCTTGGCATAATTGTTTGTCATTTTATTGTCGTGATAGTTCAGCAGGAAAATCCTGGAAAAGATAGCAGCAGTCTTCTTCTTATCAGTGCACAGTTTTAAAAATAGGCCTGGGGAAAGTCTTTAACAGCTAAACTGATTATGTGTCATAACCTAATAAATATTAAATATTTTTTATTTCATATTTAGATGAATTATAACTTTTTCTTTATGAACCGTTTGTAAACATCTGGGAGCCATTGGTCACATGGCATGTTGTATAGATTTACTAAGTGAAATAAGTTGCACATTTTTCACCCATTTCAATTCCTGTTTTCTTTACAGAACATGTCAATACATTAAATACTTTTAAATATGCAACCTGATACTGTGTTGTTTTAAAATAGATTTGAGATTAGATTGTAGTTTAAAATTTATTATTTTTTCCTATTTGTTACTGTAACCATCATTAGCTTTACATGTAGAAGTTTAGATGGTGTATTGACAAATCTGTGAAATTCATCCTTACATATTGGAAAAAGGAAGCATGGGCTTTCCACACATTTTAGGACATTCTATATTTTTAGGTTCTATTGTTTGCCAATGTTATACTTGGCATATAAACAGAAATTGTGCACTACAGTTTGCAGAACAATGCATAACATATTTAAGTTCCCTTTAGAGGAGGTGTAACTTGCTTTCACTTAGAAAATCAGTAAAACATGTCATTTGATGTGGTGTGCATTGCGTGCATTGCATGCATGTGTATATTCATATCTGTGTGCCTTTTTTTCTTGCAGATAACACATACGTCTCCAACTCTGAGAATGATGATGAAGTATTAGTCACAAGAGATCCTATCCCAGTGATTTTCCACAGAATAGCAACAGGTAATACCTCTGTTATGTGAAATAAGTGCTTAAAATTTTTGGTTAGAATTGGATTTTGTACATTATGGCAGCATTGAAACTGGATTGAGAATTTGTGGTTTGTTCTGCTTCCTTAACGTTAGTTTAGCTGAAAAGGAATGCTTATCGTTTGATCCCTAAACGTTTCATCCTAAAACCCTGCTGCTAAAACACTGTTTCTTACTTTGACTGGCTCCAGCAGCCCTGTCATTAAAATACTTCTAACATATAAAAAAGGTGCTGCTGCAATGCCGTGACTTATCACCAACATACATCAAGTCTGAGATATTATTTTACAAGTAGAACACACCGCTGAAGCTGTAAATATCAGTAATTGAGCAGATAAATAAATAAAGGAGCAATAAATGTGTTCTGCAGTAGTAATGAGAGGGCTACAATCACAGAGGAGTTGGAAGCGTTTAAAGTACACAGTAGTGCTCCAATAACTGTTCTCTGTTTCAAACACATAAATGAGCAGTTTCGTTCTTGTCTTAGTCTCAAGCTAATTTTGACTCATCCTGTCCCGGTCTCATATTAAGTTGTACAATATTGTGGAGATCAGCTGCGTTTGATGCCTTTGTTTGAGGTAGCTAGCTGAATTATTATAGCATATCATCAAAACCAGAATAAACAGTAATTTCTCTATAGCAGTAGATCACAAATTTTTACTACTTGCGGGCCACAAAAGCTTCCATAGATTGAACAAGCGTTTTTTTTTCTGAATTACCTAAAGGCTGATTCAACAGATACCGAGTGCTGGATGTCAGGCAAACAAAAAAAAAAAGAAGCTGACCTCAGCCTCAAGAAGATTGGCTCACTGTCTTTAGTCTCTAAATGACTGTGTAAAAGTTGAGTTTCAAAGCAGTTCCAGTGCAAAGTTTGACATTCTGTTTTCTAAAGTTGTGTGGGTATTTTACATTACTTGATCCACAGTGTCATGTGTGTATCGTAATATGCCATAGAAAGCATTACCACCCATGGTGGAGTGTGCAGTGGCCACCCACAAGTGCTTAATGATCATGATCCTCTAAATTGAAGACACACCCAAATGCCACCACAGCACTGGAGACCATGCCTCACTTGGGCTTGTTGCTAACTGGACCCTAGAGAGCTGACAACATCGTCATGGTCTGATGACATAGTACCAGTTGTTTTGTGTTGATGGTAGTGTTTGTGTGTGACCCCATAAGGCCAAGAAACCCACTCCACAATTCAGGATGAGTGGTGCAGCATGCTAGGAGTGCGTGGACAGATAGCTGTCAATCAAGCTGCTTATTAGCCACACCCACATTCTCAGTCCAGTAGTTACACTGAGTAACTTTTTGCTAAAAGTAACACTATTTTATTGGCGTAATATATTAATCATTATTCTTGTAATTGAAGAAAATTAAATACACATTTCATTTCAGTATATTTCTTTATTCAGTGTAGTTAGGTCACTGTATATTTTTAGGATGTTTTGGTCCATTGTCTGCCCTTTTTTAACTAACAAACTGTGGTGCATTCTGCATCCAATCAGGTCTATATTCAGTTGGATTATTTTGTGTACTGCAGAGCTTTATTGCAGAATTACACCATAGACTAAAATTGTCTTCCCTCAGTTATCACTGTTTCTATGCAGTTTGTCCACACCTAATTAATCTCCACAGACACAGTTAACCTTGTTGACATTTTCTTGTGTTATTTGTCATGGCTAATGAGCATGTGCACATGAGTGGCATGGATTGATGGCCCGTCAGTCACAAGGCAGACTTTCTACATTTGCAGTTTTACGGTGTCTTTCAAACTAGAGTTTGACTTGTACTCAGATGTTTCAACTTCAGATGTGTTTGTCAGCATAACTAGACAAAAGATATTCCCCCAGCAGTGCCATTTTTACTTGCTGTGACAGATATAGAGTAGGTTCTGGCTAGCCAAAGAGTAAGACAATGACACTAGCACAGTAGTTAAAGCCCCAGGCTCTAGACATCCTGAAGCTATAGAGGTTTAACTCCCTGTAGTGATGGCAGGCAGGATGTAAACTTGTGCAGGTTCTTTTGTGAATTAGATATTACTATATGAGTCAGTACCTGTAGCAAGCTGGCCTTCACTGAGACACAAGGTCCTGCTATGTTATTTCATTCTTTTCTTCCAAAAAGAATGAAAGCTGTAAAACAGGGAATAACTGAAAGCTTGTTCATCTGTTAATATGTATTAGCACATATGTTTTTCTCTGATGCTGAAAAACTATTGACTATAAATGAAATAAATAAAGACCTCTAAATTTTTCTGTACTGCATATAAACACCACCACAACTGTAGGCTCTCACACTCACTCTCCTTCATACAGCTTGTGGATATTTGTTACAGTGGTGTTGCTCAAGGATAACTGGAGCTTTCTGATTTGCTTTTGTTCTTGTTAGTGTGTTGTTCATAGATTTATCCATATGTTCCACAGGCACTGAGTAGTTTACTTGCTGAAGGCATTTAGTTTTAAATCTGTTATTTCAATGAGAGGATTACAATCACAGATCCTGTTATAGCAACATATCACATGCAAGCAGCTTTTGTCTAAACTATTTATATGAATAATAATGTAAATTGTTCTATTATAATAATATAATGTTACTATAAGATATAATGTTTCTCAAAGGGTATTATAGTATTGTGTACTTCAAATACCCCCCAAAAAAAAAAAAAAAACTGCAATAGAATACTGTACAATTATGTTTCCTAACCAAGGGTCCTGCAGACATATTCTTGAGGGTGTCACCCCACAGACAAGAGGGGTAGTTCCCTATTGAGTGTTTTAAATGTCAACTTTGGCATCCGTAATTTTTTGTGACATATCGCAATTGCAATATTTGACAGCATAATTGCACAACTTTGTTCCTATCATGCAGCCCTGCTGTTGATTAGCTTTGGTGTGCCAAGCCTGTGCAATTTCTAGAGTTACATTTGATGCTGCAATTGCTTGTGACAGGCAGATAAATATGTCAGATATGTACCAAAGAAAAGTCTGTCCTAAATTAGATCACTGGCTCATTGTGTTGTGATTATCATCATTGGTTTCTCATTTTCCGCAGAGATAAGGATCAATAATGATGCCACCAGTTGTCTTTCCATCAAGTCAAAGCTTCAGATTGACAAAAACCCGGTAAGAGAGATGCTTTAGAATTTCACATGCAGTAATACATTATCTGGTAAATAATGCATAATAAGTGCAGACAAATGCCTTGGAAAAATGACATTTTATTCATGTCTTGCAGTGCCATTATGCCATAGAAGAGGACTCAGAGGGCGATAATGACTCAGAAGAGTTCTACTATGGTGGTCAGGCAAGTGCAGATGAACCTCTCTGGGATATATTGTGTCTAATTGGAAGTATATCTGGAAGTGTGTTTTTTCTAGCACTGTTTGCTTGATGATGAACTATTCAAGGCAAACCCAATGAACCTAGTAACTCTTGACTAATAATGGTATAAAATAAGAGTTGGAGTGAGAGTCAAATGAAGAAAGATTAATGACTGGTCACATGTATGACCTTTAAATATGTGAACTTTAACCTAATCGACAGTTCATATCTATCTTATCAAAGTGAAGACGTGAAACAGGATTTCAGAACCAACCCAAGCCAAGGACAATTTCATGCTAAATTTCCCCAATGCCCTCAATAGCTCATATTAAAGAACTTTGGCTTTCTTTTGCTCAAGAAGGCTATTGGCCCATTCATCAGGCAAGGTGAGAGGAGGTTTCAGTCATATGAATGAATGTCTGCACAAGTGACTCCCTCCTAAATGAGTCATATGCCAGCTCATTGGAGGAGATCCATTATGGTAAAGCCGCAAAGAGTGAACTCGATTTGCCCCCAGTGGGCTGGACTTGTGGCAGGCTTTTGTGACTGATTAGCGCACTGTCATTTGGATGGAGATGCATACCCTAATGCCCTCAGTGGCTGTGAATGCACACTGGCACTCACTCACAGTAATGTGGCCCCATTACAGCTCTGACATCCTCTGTGCTTCTGAGAGTGTTCAATCACTGAAGCAGCGTCATCTGCAGGGCCGCACTTGATAGCCTCCGGGGAACAGATGAGGCAAAGGCGCTTTGGGGTGAAATACTGAAATCAACTTATCATTACTTTAAAAGAGCTGGACCATGTGTATGTTGGTAAACAAAGAATCAGTGCCAGTTCCTTGACTGTTTATTGGGTCATCTCCACCAACTCTATCCAAACAACTTCAAGCTACAGTACCAACACAGTGTAATAAAGCGGAAAGCTGTATTTAAAAATGAGGCTGGTATTTCAAAATGATGTCGGTGTTTTATAATAATGACTTGATATGATTCCAATTCGATTTCACATCCTAGCAACCACATAAACACATTCCACTCATTCATACTATAGAGAGCTCATTGATTAGGGATGTGGGAAATCACAGATCGGTGGAGCTGGTAGAACCAGAGCCAGAAAAGCCTCAGATAGCTACACGCAGGCCACATAACACATTCAGTTTCAGCTTTCAGTCTAACACATGTCACTCAACTTGATGCCCTCAGATATCATCTAAGCGGATGTAATTTTTATCAGTTATCTGGAACTAAACCTGCAGTGTGGTGTGTGGCATGTTGGCCTGCCAACTTAGCTTTCGTTTCATTTTCGCTTTCTGTCGTCTACAGTTGTTTCAGCAGAGCATCAGCAATCGTCCTGTACTGTGGTGTGCGGCACAGTGTGATAAATTTTTACTGTTTTTAAAAAATTCAGAACAAGACGGCAGAAAATGTTTTTGCATCCCTTTAGAGATTTTATGGCCCCTGCACACAGCAATAGCGAATACAGTTATAGTATTTTGAGATGGTTTGAATGTGTGGATCAATTGGACTCCTGAGCTCGCTAGGGTCAGTGGTTATGGTATTTGCTTTGGCCTGTAGTGGAAAGGTGACCTGCTTTCTTTGATATAAGACTGAGTGAGGATGAGGTCATTAGAGGTGTGTCTTAAAGCAGGATTTGCTGCTTAGCCAGCTGACATGGAGATTACTTGATCCAACCCCAAATTTTCTCTCAACAGTGAGTTACTTTTTACCAGTCTGCATTGTTATGGCAACTTATACTGTATGTTTAACACAGGGCATGTTAAGTTTATAATTTCTCAGCACAAACAGCTATCAGTACAAGCCCTTTATCGGTACAAGTCAGGTATAGCGATAAGGCTCGTCCTTGCTTATGCCACATGCATGAATCATTTGCGTGTTTTACCTGCCCACCAAGTTTCATTTTGTAGGTTGATTCCTTATGGGTGCAACGCATGATAATTAATGATTAATGTATATCCCTTATATTTCTTAACAATATTTATATCACTTTACATTTAGCATATAAAACAACCATTGCGCTAGTAAACATAGACTTGGTATAGTTCTATAAATGCTTTACTTTCTGTATTCTGTTTCGCCTTTGACAGCCTGTTCTCCATACAAATGGACTAGAACAACAACTGCTATAGCTTAATTTTTTGACCAGTGAATCAATTTAGAGGTGCACTGTCCTGGACCTTGCCAGGTTTTATTCAGAGGAATTATAGGGATGCCAATCATGTCAGTCATGTTGTTTTTTTTTAAATATGTTTTTTAACTTTTTTTTCTGCAGTCAAAGTTTAAATTACTAATATTTACAATGCTGTATTAGGCTGTTATTAGACACACCTCTAATGACCTCATGAATAACGATGATATTCAGGGTATTTTTTAACACAAATCTCCAAAGAAATAATTTACTTGGACATGTCTGGTTTAGAAAAGCTACCACAGCTTGTGATGGCATCCTATGATGCCTCGATTTGATAGAGGTCAATGTGAAAAGAGTGATCATGTACATTAGATGGTAAAGAGACTAATCTGGTAAGAAATGAGACAAGTGACCCACAAGTACACGTAAAACAACAAAAAATAAATGTAACAAATTGGAAAATGAACAACTTATGGAACCAAAAACTAGCCCAGGATAAAGATGTTCATGGTATGATGGTTAATTTTCACATGCTAATATTCTTCACAAATTACAATTTTTATTCTAAATGATTGAATTGGATAAATGTGCATTACACTGTTTAAAAATTGAGCTGTAACCTGATCTGTAACCAGTGATTCCTTTTACTTATTATGTCACTTATTATTAATAAATACAGAGTACACAGGAGCATGTTATATATTGTCTGTGTCACTGTGACCAATAACTTAATTAATGGGGCCAGTGATTAATTGTTGTTTTCGTCCTGATGAAACATGGAATTTTGTTTCAAACACTACGGCCAATAAATGGACTGAATGGCTGAAGTGAACACTACAGGGTTAAAGCATCACGGGACAGCCAGACAGACATTCGCATTCACACACACGTATACCTAGGGGCAATTTAGTGTCTCTAATCAGCCTGACTGCATATCTTTGAACAGGAGGAACCTGGAGCACCACAAAAACTTTAGTTTAATAGCATGAAATGCTTTCCATGTCTTTTAAATAAACCTTTACTAACATTACTGACTACATAATAACTGATTTAAGGGGAAGCCGGTGGGAATTCTTTATCCCTGGCCACCAAGTTGTGCACATGAAAACATCAATTCTAAGGCCGGCCAGATCCAATCAGGTTTTTCAGGAATTTTGTGCAAAGTGAAAACGGACAGTAATTACTGGCGAGGGTGATTATTAATGTTGTAATCATTTTAAGTCTCTTCATTTCACTAAATTAAAGAGCCTGTTTGACATTCTGTGTGAGAATTACCAAAAGAGATAAAGCCTTCATTCTTCAAAAAGTACTATATCTGCTGCTGTACTTTTTAAGCCCTTTGTCTGGGGCAGTGTTTAGTATTCAACAGTGGTACAAACTGGTTTTGCATTCTCAGTCATTTTGAGATTTGTGTTCAGTGCTTACTTTATACTTAAGCTGCTATGAAGACTCAACTTTTGATCACATCTTAAATTGAACTGGACACGAAAAAGTCATTAAAGAACAGGAATATAAATAATAAATTACTCTTTTAGCACGCTAAATTTAGATTCTTGGAATTTATCTTATTACCATCTTATTATTATTATTGTTGTTATTTGACCTGATTTTCATGACCTGTTTGCAAGTCTCTGTTCAAATATAAGTTCAAATATTACAGCTTGTTATTTGAGGCATTCACTGACTGGCTTTGAACATAAAGATTATTCATGGATCTCATGGGAGATTTTGAACACTTTCTGTGTTACTGTTCTTCCAGCTCCTCCAAAAAACAAGTTCTGCTCTTTTTCATTATTGCAGTGAATTAAAAAAACATTCTCAGGATAACAGATAAAAAGGATTTATTTCAAGACATTTTTTATGGCTAATGTCCTGACTCAAGGTTGAAAACTGTTCCTGCTTCTGAATAAAAGCACCTCTGCCTGTATACATTAGCATTTCTGGCTTAGCATCTGCATCCTGACCTGTATGAGTGCGATTTGTCCCTGGCAGGTGAATTATGACGGCGAGCTTCACAAACACCCTCAGCTGGAAGCTGACCTGGCAGCCGTGAGGGACTTGTACGGCCATCATGCAGTATCGCTCAGGTACGTGGCCTTTCTCTTATTTGAACTGCATTCTGGTTTTTCCACCTAATCTCTATACATCTCTGTGCAGCATCTGTAAGTCATCAACTTTGAAAAGAGCAGAGAACCTGATTCATTTTGTTAATTAATACCCAATTTGTAGAGGGCACCTCTGCTTTACCACACGCAATGCCACAAAGCTGGAAGGGTGAGGCCTAGATTGCACATCCTTCAGGACATGTGAAACGTCTATACAAATTGTCAAACTGCTGCTTACACAATATCGTTTGACCCCTGAACATGATGGCTTTTGCATCACTGGGGAAGACATTTTAGACAGTTGTATGCTTTATGGAAATTTTTTAGGGAGGGCGCTTTTCTGTTCCAACATGACTGTGCTCCAGTGAACAACTTAACTGGCCTATACTGGCCCCTGACCTTAACCCTGAGGTTGTGAGCCAGGCTCTACAGCTAAAGTGCCTAACTTCCTAAATACTATTCTGGATGGATGGGCAAAGACACAAAACCTTGTAGAAAGCCTTCCCAGATGAGTAGAAGAAAAAAGTTGAAAAAAGGGGGACCAATTCCATATTAATTTTTATGATTTTAGAATGGGATTCATAGAAGTGCTGGTGTAATGTGTAGGTGTCCCAATACTTTTGTCTATATAATGTAGTTGAAGTGGGTTTTAAGAGCATATTTGCGGAAACAATTTTTGTTTTTTATTGACATCTGTTAACTTTTTTTATTAAACACTTCTACTAAGTGTTTTTTTTGTCAAGAGAGGGCAATTCTTTAATATTTTATTATATTTGTTTTAAGTCCTTTTTTGATAGTTACACATCACCAACTTGGTTTTACAATTTTCTTTTGGAATAAGATGCATATTTCAGTTGTTTTCTCCATCACAACTGAAAATAGAAGAGATGCATAGAAGCAAAATAATATTTTGAGGAAAATTCAGTAACAGCTCCCAGAGCCAGAATAAAGAAAAAAAAAGTATTCAAATCACACAAAATGAAAGCACTAAAACATGTTACTTAACACTAATGCCTTTAGGGATATGCTTCCTCAATAGCCCATGTGTTTATTTAACTCTATTAACTTAATCAACTTTGTAGCATGGCCACACATGTTTTGCAGTTTGAATGGGGAAACCATAAGCTGCCATAGCTGCCATCATTCTGCCATGTCACTACCACTTGCCCTTGCTATATGTCACTTAGACAAATGGGCAGGGCCTGTAGATCCCCCAACCCCCCATGAATTTCCGTAGCTGTCCCCCACAGAGTATGATTTATGGGCTGTGACACCCTGGATGTGTCCTCCTCCTCCATGCCCTCCCCCTCCCCACCCTCTGGCATGGTTAACCCACTCAAGGTCATGCCATGCTGTTCTTTAGCAGTATCAGCTAGTATCTATATGCACACATAATTGCACATCATTGCAAAGCAAAGGTGCTACAGTTAAATTATGGTCTTATGCCAAGGGTTGGGCACCTTGTTCGTATTATATTTAGCTGATTTCCTAGGTAAAAATAAATCTTATACATCCTGACAGTTAATACATCCTTGGCAGGTAACATCAGAAAAGTTGAATGCACATTTACAATCATTGCACTAAAATTTGCATATCTATGCAGAGAGCAAACCTGGAATTTTTACAATGAGGTGGGTGTTAATAAGATTAATTTGTGCTTATGTTAGGCCTACGTTAGTAGTCATAAACAAACACAGCTGCAGCTGATTTTGTTTTCGCTTTTAATGTGGTTCAGTGTTAAATACCTACCCAACATTGAGTTTGTACAGAAAAACATTTTTCTGGTGACTGCTTTACTGATGATTTCTAACTGTCTCAGTTGGCATAACAGGGCTGGTCTGAATCTGGCCGTACATGCTGAAAATGTCATAATTTCTTAGCTCTCTTAGCATGGCTACTTTGATCTCATGATGTGCTGATTGCTTCCGTGTCCATCAGCCAGAGCTTTACACTGAGCGGCTCTTGCATACTACAATCAGCATCCTCCTACTGTTCCTCCAGTGAGATGATGACGAATTCATTTTTAAAGCATCGGGATTGCAAACCTCTTTGTATTTGACCTGGTTGTTGGCACTGCATATCATAGCAGCAGCTGTCCACAAAACCCTGAGAAAATGTGCATGGCTGACAACATAAACTAGGAAGAAATTATAACAAATGCTCCCAAGCTGTTGCTAAGAAAATGATTCATCTCTAAAATCTGGCACTCTAAAAGCTGCTGTCATTTTGACTTCATTCTAAAGCATCTATTAAAATCAAGCTTCTTTGAATGTTAGGCCTTGCTGATCTGATTTTGAGAGCTGCAGACATCCAGACAACCCTAAAGTTAAGTTTAAAGCTGCAAATACCTGCCTGTTTTTTGTCTTTGGTCGTTATGTGCGGTTGACCTTTACACTGTGGGCCTCTCTTGTGTTTTGCGTCTGACTTGAGTGCACAAAAACTTGATGTACTTGTTCCACTCTGTGTCCTCAGTTGACTTGCAGCAGTGTGCAGTTTCTGTAAGGTCTACAACTAAGGTCCATACATGTGTGCACATCTGTAAAAATATAGGCCTGTTTTAAATTCATGTCAATCAGTTCAAAAATCAGTCATGTTGTGGTTATTTTATTGTTGTCCAGATTCAAGAGTTTGATCACTGAGGACACAAATTTCATTACAGACAACTGATAGAGTCCAATTGATTAGAGCTTATGAAATGAATTCAGATGCCTGTATTGTTTCTCTACCTATATTTTAAATCAATAGGATGTCTAAACCTTTAGCCTTCGTTCTAATTTATGTCTGTAGCATGTCATATGCTAGCCCAGGTAGGAGGAAAGGTCCTGGATTCAGGGTTGATTGTTAGTTGAGTTTTTTTCTCTTCTAAGTCCTCTCTGATGCTCGTCTGCCTTGTGTCTCCCACTGTCTTCCCTCTCAGCTCTTTTTAAAGCTGCTGAAGCCAAACCAGTGTCAGCTGGCTCTCACACCCAAGCAGAGAACATTATAGACGAGTGGCTCAGCAGCAGCTACTACTGAACATGTTTCATTCAGGCTGTCATTCCTGTGTTCTTCGAGTTCGCGAGTCTCTAAATCTTTATCTTGCTAAGTAATGTTGCACTAGCATTAGCTCTGCCCAGCAGGCTACATCTCAAACACTACAGAACAGGTTTGATTTCAGCTTTCTGTCAGTCATTAGACTCACTCTCTGAAGGAGAGGTTTATATCATCTATACTTGTAATAACATCAGAGCAGACAGAAATTAGCCTGTACTGTGGTGGATGGACCTGTAAGCCACTAGCTAAACTAACAAGGCTAGAGGAGCTGGTTAGTATTAGCTTAGGGAGGAATCTGCTGATTCAAACCCCATGGAACAAGATTTCTGTCCCTCCAACACAAACATCTTGACATTGGCTGGTAGCATGCTAGCTAAGTTAATGCTTACCAACTCTTTTTGATTTTTGGATTAAATAGGATGCATGGCCTTTTTTTATATATTACAGCCATGCAAGTGAACTGAACTTATTTGAATGTTTTCAGTTTTACCTAGATGCAATGACAGAATGTTGCCATTGTAAATGTGGAACCAATCACTGAAAAGTTGCTTAATTTCATCATTCTACTAAATAGTTCTGTGGCCCTGAGCACAGTTAGCTATAACTATATCAGGAAAACTGTGCTGAGCAGTTACTCTTTGTGCAAAGAACCATTCGGCCTGTCCTCCAAAGCCTCAGAGACCCTCTCCGATATTGTTTTACAAGCATATATTTTACTGAATGGAGAAAATGATGTTTTTGTAAAGTTAAACCAGACATATGGCTAGTAAATCTGCCAGTGAATCATGTCGGACTTCTATGGTCTTGAAAGTCTTGTATTGGCCTTCATTTAAAAAAAAAGTGTTTTGCAGGATGCTCGCACTGTATGTGCCTTAATTTGCAGTTGGTTTTGAAGTGATTCCAATGCCACTAGCATTCGATGGTCTAATTTTGGAGCTAATAATATTATAAACTCAACCAGAAAAAAAAATCACCTCATTTGAGTGCAAGTGATTGTTTAGAGCTCCGACTTGAAGTCCTTTTATTGGTTTCTGCATGTGTTTGAAAGGTATTGCTGAAGAGAGGTAGATTATTATCTCCTGACCCCCTGCTTTGCAGATGCTGTGGTTCATAGAGGCTGATGTGTAACCATGGTGATGGTCTGTTCTGAGTGTCACAACAAAGTCGTCATGATGATCTTATGAGACATGAGTGGATGGCCGAGAATGACTGGAGGAACCTTAATAGAAACATAAATACAACATACAGAAGCCTCATTCATAGTGGCACCCACTACTTCTATTATGCCCATCATCATACTGTTTATGACTTTGTCAGAGGAGTTTAGAAAACTGTGATGTTTCTGATGATCACAGACTAATCAGGCTGTATCATGGCCTTTTACACCTATACTGGCCACTTCATTACTCTCAGGGAATGCAGTTAATTATTAAACTAGAAGAATGGGAGAATCAAGGGATGAATAAACAACACACAGAGGAGTGTTGGTCAGTATGGCTGTGTATTAGAGTTTGTGGATCTGCCTGGAATAAGTGCATGCAGTTTGGTGTCTGGGTATTAAAGGAAATCATGGGGTTTGATTGGGGGTGATAATAAATAGAACTCTATGGGAGAAATAAGGGATGAAATAAAAAAAACAAACAAATGAATGTGGGTCAGACCAATGATGAAATTGTGCTCGGGGATCTGCCCAAGAAGAGGAAGAAGAAGAAGAAGAAGCAGAAGAAGAAGAAGAAGGAGAAGAAAGAAGGCAGGTTAGTGTGTGTCGTGCTGGTGTTCGTGGATCAGACACCTGGACTGAGAATAGTCCACCAACCAAAACTATACAGCCAACAGTGTCCTGCAGGTAGCATCCTGTGACCAGTGATGATATACTAGAGGATGACCAACACAGACTGCAGGAATAGATGAGCCTTCATCTCTGACTTTACACAGATAGCTGTGTCTAAAAGAGTGAACAGTGAGTGGACACAGTGTTTTAAAACTGATCCACTTACTCCAGCAAAACACATACACTATATTGCTAAAAGTATTTGCTCATCTGCCTTCAAATGCATATGAACTTGAGTGACATTTCATTCTTAATCCATAGGGTTTCATATGATGTCGGCCCACGCTTTGCAGCTATAAAAACTTCCATTCTTCTGAGGGGCTTTCACAAGGTTTAGAAATGAGTTTAAACCTTCCAGACGTGCATTTGTGAGGTCAGACACAGGTGTTGGACATTTGCTCATGCGTATCTTTATGGACCTTGCTTTGTGCTCTGGTGCACAATCATGTTGGAACAGGAAGGGCCGTCCCCAAACTGTTCCCACAAAATCTTTTTTTCTGCTGAAGCATTAAGAGTTCCTTACACTGGAACTAAGGGGTGAGCACAACTCTTGAGGAACAACCCCACATCATAATCCCTCTTCCACCAAACTATACATTTGGCACAATGCATTGGATTTGTCACTCCAGAGAACACATCTCCACTGCTCTGGAGTCCAGTGGCATCGTTCTTTACATACCACTGCATTCAACACTTTGCATTGTGCTTGGTGATGTAAGGCTTGCCCGGCTTGCTGCTCCGCCATGGAAACCCATTCCATGAAGCTCTCTATGCACTATTCTTGAGCTAATCTGAAGGCCACATGAAGTTTGGCTGTCTGTAGTGACTCTGCAGAAAGTTGGTGACCTCTGTGCACTATGCTCCTGAGCATCCGCTGACCCTGCTCTGCTATTTTACATGGCCTACCACACTGGGCTGAGTTGCTGTTGTTCCCAGTCGCTTCCACTTTGTTATAACACCACTGACATTTGACTGTGGAATACTTAGTAGTGAGGAAATTTTATGACTGGACTTGTTGTGGTCTTATCACAGTACCACGCTGGAATTCACTGAGCTCCATGGAACAATCCATTCTTTCACTGATGTTTGTCGTAGCATTCTGCAGGCCACCTGAATTCAGTGATTTGGATAGGTGGGTGAATACTTTGGCAGTATAGTGTACTAACACACCACCACATCAGTGTCATTGCAGTGCTAAGAATGAACCACCACCCGGATAATACCTACTTTTGAGGAGTTATGACCACTGAAAATAGGGTAATAGGGGGCTCACAAAGTATGCAGAGAAACAAATGAACTACAGTCTGTAATTGTAGAACTACCTCATGCTCCCAGGTGATAAATGAAGCTGATATATGGACACAGAGTGTCCAAGTGGCTATTCAGTGTATATGTACAGTGGTCCATTGGCAAGAACAACAAACTTAAAAATAAATAATAAGTGATCACAGCCCTATTGGCTGGGCTCCAGCTGCGAATGATTAACACCCAACATAATTAGTAACTCTCAATGCAAGCAACCAGTTATGTTTCTCAATAAGTAGGACCAATTTTGTGAGAAAGCCTTACTGTATTTGTGTGATACGTCTAACTGCTAGTTAAGGATGTAATACTTCTAATCCTCAGATTGTACCATGATTTTATTTAAAGCTACTTTATGTAGGTTTTTGGGCGTCTGTAGTGAAAATGTGGAGAAACATTGTGTCCCTTTCCTGAGTAGGTGAATCTGATGCAAGCATGTTGAAAGGCCTTTTATAGGTAATAATTCATGTATTTTATTTATTGTCTTTATTTATTACCTTTTTTATATTTGCATAATATTTTTGCTGTAGATTGCTATTATTGCCATATACCATTTGAGACATCAAGCCAGACATTCGATGTGATGTTAATACATAAATTTCTGCCTGTGACACTTAGATGATTCAGAGAGACAGCACATTTTTATATAATAAATAACAAACTGCATGCACTTAATAAGTCTTACATAGTGCATTTATGTATAATAATAATAAATAATAATTTGCTCCTAAAAATCTAGGCCTGGATGCTGCTTTTCTACCAAATCATGATGCACGATCACCTGCTGACATCACCTGTGTCAATTTCATTACTGAATTATTTTTACATCAAAGCTAAACTACCCCTGTCCCAACTTCTTTAAGTCCAACCTATCTGTACATTTGTTGATTTTTATTTCTCTGCATAATGTGATGGTTGCATACTGTCCATTGTTATACTGAATATCCAATTGTGATCTTTAAAAATTGGAATATAGACAGTAAAAACAATACTTTCAGATTTTTATATGCAGTAATGGTGTAGAATGTTAATTTAGGCTCAAAAAAGAACAAGTAGCCTCCTTAATACCTCTTGTATCAGACTGACTTAAAAATAAGACGTTTTAGACGCGGCTGAATAGAGGACTTCCCCCATGCCATTTCTTAGTAAAGGGAGTATGTGTTGACCTTGAGCTAGACTGTGGCTCAATTTGCCAGCAGCAGAGTTATAGGTTATGGAGTGTGTTCTAGCTTGCTATTATTTCCTGGTTCTTACTGTTAAATACATTTCCCGTCTGTGGCTGACGGCCTGTTTGACTACAGTATGAAGTTGGTTGCTACATCCTTTTCTGTTCCAGTATGCTGAGGATGGTGTTTTTGGGTAGCTGCCAACATGCTGAATAGTTGTGTCATCAGTTTGGTGTGCCCTTATACAGTTCTGTTTGCTGCTGCTGCTGCTGCTACTGGAAAAAGAAATACGTTCTCTGCTGAACATATGATTTTGCAAAGAAAACTTTTATCTTTTAAACATGACTGAATTATATACATCCTTGGTGGATTTATAACTTAATGGTGCCAGTGAACAAAATAAGCTACATGAGTTGCTGTAAAACTGGTGGAGAAAATGATCATAAACTGTCATAATATGCTCTTCTTCAGAACAGATGCCTGTTTTTTTTCAATAAAGAAGCATAATTAAGTTGTGTTACCTGGATTTAGTCCAGTGCAGTGATTGAAATGTTGAATAATAATTACAAGAAAAATAAAGATTTTTGTGTATCGAAAAAACGTTGCATTTGGTTGATGTGACACCAAAAATACGTGAATGATTCTTGAATTGCAGTCACATCGTTAATGAAGCCTTAGAAGATCTGACATTTTGCAGTAAATGGTCATGTTTTTTTTCTTTTAGGGAATATGGTGCAATTGATGATGTAGACATCGACCTACACATTGATGTCAGTTTCCTAGATGTAAGTATTTTTGTTTACTGTCATATGAGATAGAAATACATGGGACTGAAAGATGTAAGATCAGATAAGAGCATGTGAGAATGCTTTAACTTTTGTCCACAGGAGGAAATTGCCCTCGCCTGGGATGTGGTCAGGACGGAACCTGTTATTGTGCGTCTTCACTGCTCCCTCACGCAGTATCTAAATGGACCAGGTCAGATCACACACACACACACACACACACACACACACACACACACACACACACACACACACACACACTACACTTGCCTATAATGGCATTTCTTATGTAAACATATGTGGTTAATAAGAATGATTTAGTTGTCTTTTAAAAACCTTCGTAAGGCTGAATCAATTATTTAAAACATAGTTGAAGAATGTGTATTAGGGGGGATTACTTTCAATGGAGAATATATAGCGGTGTAATAGAATGCAACCATTCAATGGCAAGTGTGTAGCACAAAGACTGAGGTTTGCAGTATGCAGTGAAACCCAAGGACGTAACTTAGAGGCCCATAACCTAAACCTCCTCCCGCTGACTTAAAAAATGTCATAAAAAAATGATCAAAATATCATAAGGTCAGCATCGGCAAAGGCACATGTAGTGGCACTATGGCACATAAAAAGCTTTTTTAGTTTGTTTTTAAATGCCAGCATGTAAACACAGTGTTGGCTTGCTTGTTGTGGCACACCCTTACATTTTTAATTAACAATGTTAGACAGTTAAATGTGAGAGAAGCAATTGTGCAACATGTTTAAAATTAAAAATTTTACTAATACTAATACTATGGTAGTTTGTGAATGGTAAATGGTAATTTTTTAAATGTTTTAGCTGAAGTTTATTGGCAGTTTCCAAATGGCAAGAGGTGCCGTTTTAATTATAGCCTATATATGAATCACACTGTCAAGTTTTAGGTCAACCATGTGAAAGAACTCTAACCTTTCAACATGGATCTTTTAGGTTGTTGATGCTTGACACCAATCAGGAGCAACCAAACACCCATAGCCAGGTGGCTTGCTGCTCCACATGCAGTATTAAAGGGTCAAGACAGAAAAAGGGAGTGTGCTGGTAATCTTGGCCAAAATAGCGATCTTAGAGTTCTAAAGAATAGAAAAAACTATTAAAATTCCAGTCACACTACTAGTCAGATAAATTGGGATTAAATATTATTACCCTTGGTTGTTTAGCCCTAGTATCAATTAGTATTTGATTTGTATAGCGCTTTTTACAACTAACATTGTCTAAAAGCAGCTTTACAGAAAAGCAGTTTATATAAAATTGGTATAGTTTATATGACCCTAGTAGATAGTGGTCGACATCCTCTCTATGGTGATGTGTCTGAACCTTAATGCTTGCTAATTCTGACCTCTCCCCAACCTGTAGCCAGCTCTTCTAAAATGCCATTCTAGTTTAAACTCTAATATTTACTTCAATGTCTGTTTTGTGCCTGTAATTTTTTCCAGTTCCCACTGTTGATGTATTTCAAGTGTCCACAAAAGACAGGTTTGGCCTGGGACATCAGCTGAAAAAGTATATTTTTTATTTCTTACTATTTTTTTAAGAATTGCACTATAATGTTTGACATTAGTTGTATTCTACTTTTTAAGCTATTCCAAAACTGATTTAGATTTCAACTCTGAATGTGCCTTTGCTCTCTTATCAGGATAATGCAGACTTTTGTCACTCAGCAGTGGAAGCATCACACTAAAGACAAGATCAACTGCCCACACAGCAAAAAGCAGACAGACAAGAAGGTGAAGTCACCTCTGCACATCTTCTCCACTCTCCGCAGGTAAGGACTGTGCTGCATGTTTAACTTTTAGGATTTTAATTAATAAGACATTAAGATACGATTCGCTGCTATAATGTGAATTTTATGGTTGTAAAACTCAACCAAAGGTCCAAATCCTTGGAATTTTTTCATTATACAGATGGAAATTCCTTAGGTTGCTTTTGAGAAGTTATTAAGTTAAACAGGGGTTCATTTTTGAGAACTGAAATTAGACTTGATATGTGTCAGGATTATTATTAGTTGAAGCCTTGATTTGTATCAGCATTCATATCATCTGCTGTTTTGTCTTGCATCTCAAGCTTTATACAAAGCTTTGATCTGTAATTAATCTGCAAATTATCTCCCAGTGAGGACAGCTGAGATCTCAAAATGAGAAAATGTAATTATAACAAAAACAGATGAAGCCACATCAAGGCAGAATTTACACTGCTGTGCTCTACGGTCTGTGTCTGTTTTATCCTACTCCTTTCAAACCAAACATTGCTCTGGAAATACAAGACAATACAAGAAACTTATTTTTGTTGCCTTTATCTCATTAAATTTATCTCTAGAGGTGTTGCAGTGCGAGCATGTCCATATTGACTGCAGTATACATTTACCAGGGTATGAAATCAGAGTTGTCTGTGTGATGCTGTGGTTTCCATCACTGTATACAAGAAGCCTTATTTGTTGGATACACTGTGCTTTTTTCCACCAAGTGAGCTCACTAACTTCTTCAGACTGTGTGGTTCATGCAGATTGTTCATGCACTTTCTTGTTTGAAATTATAGTTTGTAGAGGATAACATTTTTATTTCAAATTTTATTCTTTATATTATAAATAAATGGCAAAATAGCTAAAATCGCATTAACACAGATCATTAGATTACATAGCAGAAATGGACAGATTTTTAAGGTGGCCTTAAAGGATTAAGCCCATAAATTTAACAGGTCTGTCAGTTCCTGATTGTCTAGAAGACTTGCTGCAAGACATGTTCAGCATTAATAATGCTGTTGAACATTATGTAGATAATAATCTGGGTGGTGCTTTTTTTCTTTGGCCCGGAGAACACGCCTGTCTTAAAGAGTAACTTTTAAATCCACAATACTAAATATTTCTTGTGTGCATCAGTCTATTTCAGACGAGCTTATGTCCAGATAAGTCAGAAGCATTTTTTACATTGTTGTGCATAATAAAGTCTTAACTTGCAGGTGTGAAGCCTGCGATAAACAGTGTTTGTAGACAAAAGTTTGTCAAGTATTCCTGAACCCTGAACCTATCACAGAAACGTGGCAGTTTTTAATGCAGTCATCTGAGAGGTTAAAAGTCTTCTGTGGTTTTCGCCCTTGCCCTTTTAACACAAGAGAGTTTTCCAGATACCTGACATTTCTGTTTAACCTGAAAACAATTTTTCTGATGAATTTTTGCCGTGGTAATGAGTCATGGACTTATCCTTGCTAATAAAGGATTAGAATGTTCCTGGATGTTTCTTTTAGATGTAAGCATAATTGTAAAATGTTTGAATAGACCGTAAGTTTCTTATGAATTCATAATAGTTTATAGTCTCAAAAGGACCCTGTCCAAAGAATATGTTGCAGGCTGAGTTGTGAAAAACAATGAGGTGAAACATTAAACAAATTGTGTTTGTACTGTTTTCAAGAAAATGCAGGATGAAGTAGATTTGATTTCATTTGACCTGCTGCCCTACCTTTGAGTTGGATTTATTAATAATGTCTATTATTTAAGTTCCCAGTATTTGTTGACACTACATTAGTCACACATAAGCAAATACATGTGAAGTAAGGTACCACTGTTTGTATTTGATGTGGTTCGTTTACATCTTTTAAATACTTTTCTCTTCTTGTTGCCATCAAGGTCCCCTAGCTACCCTCCTCCTGGCTGTGTGAAGAACAAGAAAAAGCTTAAGCCTGAGCAGGATGGCTGCGTGTCCAAGTCACACCGGCTCCTGCGCCGCACTTGCTCCAGTGCTGTGAAACCGGAAGTGGATGGCTGTTCCGGCAAATCGCACAAGCTGCTAGGCCACGCGATGTCAGGCGAGCCACGTCTGGAGTTGCCGCCAGTCCTCAAGCCTCAGGCCCATAGGCTGCTGCCGCGGGCTGCGGTGAAGCCTGAGGAGTGCGGGGGCGGCCTGCGGCCTCACCGGCTGCTGCCTCGCTCCGGTTCTGGCGAGCCCCGCTGTGAGCATGGCGGTGGTAGTGGTAGTGGTGGAAGTAGTGATGGTGGCAGTGCTCTGAAGCCCCACCGGCTCCTGAGCCGCTCGTGTTCAGGCAGCGTGCGCACCGAGGAGCTGGACGGCCTCAAGCACCATCACCGGCTGCTCAGCAGGTCCTACTCCAGCAGCACCAAGATGGGTAAGGGCGAGCTGCCTAAGGAGCCAGCCGGTGAGAGCCGCCGCCTCTCGCTTACCTCAGGGCTCATCGGCATCCTGGCCCCGGCACTCTCTTCTACACCGCCGGTAAGGAGTGTGGCAATCTTTCTTTTTGGATCTCGGATATGGTCATGCCTTACATGAAGCACAGGTCCAAAGTGTCCAGATGCTTCTTCTCATGACACATTTAATCTCAGCCCTTTTTTAATCAGAGCTATTGATTACACCTGAATAAAACCCAATCAGTCTGACCCACAGCACCACGTTTTAGATCTCTACCTTAGTGTAGCCCAGCAAAAGTCTGTACAAATCACACCACCACTAACCAGAAATTGCACTAACCACATAATACTCCTCAATGTCAGATTATATCTAGACATTTAATACTTATAAAAGCTGCAACATTGTAAGTTAATATTTAAAGTAGTTACAGATACAATCCGTGATGCCTAAAACAGTGTAGATTTTTTTTTTTTTTTGAGAGAGGGGTTTAAAGAGAGATCAAGCTTAACTGACGTACTGGACAGTGGAGTAATATTCTCTAGAGTGGTCTTTACATGCCTTCGTTTTGAGCTGTTGACCTGATCTAATCATTAGTACCTGATTTCACTGTTTTCACATCTAATGCAGTAAAATCCTTACAGCAGTGTTTCAGCATATGGTGTAAATTCCTCCCAGAAAATTAGAGGCTATAGCAAAGACCTCTGGTTGTGTTACCCCTGTATTCAGAAGAAATGTTGGATGATTTTTTTTAAATGTAAATGGTCTTCCCAGTTTTTTTGCTCTTGCTCTTTTACAAACCTGATTTAAATGTATGAGAGCACTAGAAAGGGAAAAATGTGTGGTGTACAGCATAACTAGAATTGTAATTCCAGTTACAATTAGGTGTTTTTACTACTTTCTGCTGCATGACAATGGTTTTTTTTCTGTTGTGTCTGTTTTTTTTTGGTTTGATCATTTGTTGAGTTATGGTATTGTCTAGAATTGTGTAATATTTGTTGTCTTGTTAATTAGCCAAACAATGGAGCAAAGTCTATACCAGTCAGAGACCGTGGCTTTCTGGTCCAAGTAAGTACTAAGCCTACAGACACTGCAAATGTTATTTGTTATATGTGTGGATGTAACAAACATGTTAACAGGAAATATTTTTGGATGTTATAATTGCAGACGATGGAGTATGCGGAGCAGAGGATCCCGGTCCTGAACGAGTTCTGTGTGGTCTGCGATGAACCTCATGTGTTTCAAAATGGACCAATGCTCAGAGTGAGTATTTCATTATAGTTTACATACAGTGGTGTAATATGATTTTCCCCTCTGCTTAAAACTACCTGTATGTATTTTTTCCTTAGTTATCTGTCCTGTTTTCTTAGAGGTGTGTAGTTAATCTGCTCATCTTAACTGTAGTAAAATAAATGGCAAAAACTTCTATAATGTTTGCAACAGTTGGTTGAAGCTAATTCAATATGAAACTGTATGCACTGTGGCTTGGCTAATTAATTACTTTTGTGTTTTCGCAGCCCACAGTTTGTGAGAGAGAATTATGTGTCTTTGCCTTCCAAACGTTAGGGGTCATGAATGAGGCTGCTGATGAAATTGCCACAGGTGCCCAGGTACGCAATGTAGAACACCTACAAATATTTTTTTTAACTTTTTGGGTGTTATTTTACCTTCTCTACTGCTTTCAGTGTTCTCAGGATATTTATGACGTTGTGCATTGTTTATTACTATATGCAGGTTGTTGACTTGCTGGTGTCCATGTGTCGCTCTGCCCTGGAATCTCCAAGGAAAGTTGTAATTTTTGAGCCATATCCCTCTGTAGTAGATCCTAATGACTCTCAGACCCTGGCCTTCAATCCAAGGGTACACCGCACATTTCATTATCTCTAACTATATTTGACAGATGATGCATGTGAAAAATAATACTAAAAATAAGCAGCACTGACATAATGCTCACTCCTGCAATAACAATCCTCTCCTTTCTCTTAGAAAAAGGACTATGATCGAGTAATGAGAGCTCTTGATAGCCTCACGTCAATCAGAGAAATGACCCAGGTATCAATGAAATACCTCCTACTTAGCATAATTTACTGATATTTCTATTTATACATTTCTTTGTAAACACTTAACGCTTCTGCATATTTTAGAATACAATTTGTGTTTCCATGCCAAATTCAATATATTAGGAAAAATGTAACATTAATTGTGAGTTTCTCTAGCCATTATTGAATTTTGTGTTGAATTTGTGGCCAATAGGCTCCATATCTGGAGATAAAGAAGCAGATGGACAGAATTGACCCCCTGGCTCACCCATTACTGCAGTGGTAACAAACTTCTTTCAGTTTGTCTACATTCTATATTTGTGTCATTGTTTTATGATTTTTTTGATAAATTTTTCATATTTTTAATGAGGTTTTTTTAGCAGTTTAAAAAAACACAAGTGTCTTTAAAAAAACTATGTAGAATTTATAAGCTGGAGTGGCTGCTGTTTTCAAAAAGAAGTGTGGTTGTAGGGTGAAGGGTCAGCAGAGTGAACCTGGTGATCCAAGTGTTCCCAGGTGTGCTGATTAAGATCGGTCAAGTTAGCAGGCCAAGGAAGGACACCAAAACCATTGTTGTGCTCCTGAAACTATCCATGTATCCATATATATTTTCTACAGAATGTGTGTGTTGTGTTTACAGGGTCATATCCAGTAACAGGTCTCACATAGTAAAGCTACCAGTGACCAGAGTAAGTTTTTCATTTTTTAACTCAAATGATCTCTCCTGAGATCTAACATGATAAAGTAAATTACTTAAAAACACAATAAACAGATTACTAGCCTGGTTTGTAATTATTAATGTCTGTTAATAGGTCACAGATGCCTATTTGTAATGCTTATTTTCTGAATTTGTGTAAAGTTATAAAATGCACTGCTAATTAATATTTCATTCTACGACACCAATGCTTTGCCTTTTCAAAGAAGAGAAAGGAGTGAGTCAGCAAGAGCAGAAATCAGAACTCTCAAGCCTCTATATTTTAAATCTCATTTTTAATTCACACGCACTGTTCCACTTTGAAATGCTGCTTAGACCAATGTCATGAATAAGACTCCATAAGCATAAGTGAAAGAAAAAAGATTATGAAATAATATCTTCAGTGCATGCTCTTACATCTTCTTTCTGTCACAACAGCAACTGAAGTTTATGCACACCCCCCACCAATTCCTCCTACTTAGCAGCCCGCCGGCCAAAGAATCTAACTTTAGAGCTGCCAAAGGCCTCTTTGGAAGTACTTTCGCTTTCCAGTAAGTTCTAATCACAGCACCACTGCCGATGCTACTCGAAAGTCCAGTAACCTTTAGACCTTTAGAGAATTATTACATCCATTTTGATAGAATTTAAATTCAAATGTAAATATGCAATTTTTTTTAGAACCTGTTCTCTTCTTATGCCTAAAAGACAGAAATAATTCCATTTTGAATTACACCCTATTTCTTTTTACTGCAGAAACTGTAGTTACCCAGAAGACCACTTATAATATGTTTTCCCCTGTTATGTTTTCCCCTCATCATTAAGCATTATGTTAGTCAATGCAGGTGTTCATTTGATGTCCTAAAATAAATGACTGTTAATGTTCTCCTTCAAGCATGTTGAGCTGTCCATGACTGTAGCGCTATGGCGGACTCGCATTCTGGCCTTCACCCACTCAACTTGGCAACATTATGTGATGGGGGAGATTTAGCTAGCATGTGGGGGCATTGGGGGATATTCTTACTGGACTGTTTTTTTGATAGACGCTTGGTAAATAACTTCAATTGCCTTCATCCCATGAAATTCAATAACCTTTACATGAAAAATAAAGGTAGTCACTCATAAGGGTAATGAAAGTGGCGCAGCGGATGACGCAGTAGATGGTTCTGTTGCCTCACAGAAAGAAGGGCCTGGATTTGATTTTTCGGCCGGGCAAACCAGGTCCTTTCTGTGCAAAGTTTGAGTGTTTCCCCTGGGTTTCCTCTTAGCAATCCAGTTTCTTTCCACAGTTCAAAGAAATGCAGTCAGTGTATGTATAAGTCTGTGTAGTTGTCTTTTGATGGACTGGTGACGTGTCCAAGGATTGGGAATCCATTTACCGAAAATATTTGCATGTCTACTGACTTAGCAACATTTATCTTGTAGCTAAATAAAGGCAGCAAAATTTGGCTGTCATCTGGGACTGTGTCCAGCCATTCTAATATGTGCTGCTTATTTTCAGTGAACTTAAACATTTAGTTAAGATAAAATATGTTAAAAATGCTAAGCAGACAGCAATTGAGTATCAGATTGGAAATGTGATTTGTCTGATAAATAAGGATATATATTCTTCTTATTTAGTGGATCGCACATAGAAAACTGGCACTCCATTTTGAGAAATGGTTTGGTTGTGGCATCCAACACAAGACTCCAGGTAAGGAACATGCATTTAAGGATCTTTACTATTATGTACTATGCCTGGACTGTATAGTCACCAGCCAGACTGTAGTTAATAAAAAACGTCACCTCAGATCATATTTGTTTGACTGCAGCTCCATGGCGCCATCTATGGGAGTGGAATTTATCTTAGCCCATTGTCAAGCATATCCTTTGGTTACTCAGGTTTGTTTCTGCTTCTCTGAGAAACCTTTTGTTCTACTAAAAGTACATGTAAAAATGGTGTTAAGGCATAATAGGAGTACTATTTACAAAAGCTAACTTTATTTTTTCTTTCAAAGGGATGAACAAAAAACAACAGAAAGTTACATCAAAAGATGAGACTGCGACAAACAAGACCAATATTCATCTGCAGGTAAAAGCAAATCTTGTTGTGTAGCACATGCTAGTAGTATTCTGGTTAGGGCTGTGCAATATGGTTAAAATAATGTATTGCAATTATACTGCTAACCACTGTGATTGCAGTATACCTTCCACATAGAAACATATAGAAAACACATTAGCAAATCTGTGATGTGGTTAGGAATAAGTGTATATTATATTTCCCAAACATGATTTACTTTTGTTGGATCATTAGGAATGCCCTAATTCATTCCAACATCCAAATGGCATCTGATCTGTGATCAGGATGCTCACTCACTAATCATCACACATTGTCTAGTCCACATGAAGTACTTCGCTTTGTTTTCAAGGCAGTAGACATAAAGGAATGGCCAGGGTTTTGAGATTAGCCTGGGGCTGCCACCTCAACCTTATAAAAATTCCCAGACACTCAATCATTGGTTTGTTCACCAAATTCAGTGGAACGATAGATATGCTCACAACATAGTCTAAAGTAGAAAGATGTCTGTCAAGTACAGAACTTAATGTTGGTTATTGAGTGCTGTCTAGGGCCTAAATGTCACAATGTACCTTTCCAAAACAATCATCTATAAGTTGAGAGCAATCTGAACTAATCAAACCTATTCTTTAAATATATCTTCATAAGAAATAGCAACATATAAAAATACTTGCGTTCATGGACATTTTGTGTCAATCCATGGAAATCTTCAGGTCTTTAGGTTAGCCTTACCCTAATCTTTAGGTTAGCCTTACCCTAACATGAAGAAATGAATATTCTTTTGGCAATTGCTGCTTCATTAAGAGCTCAATAGAAATTTCAATCAGTTAAGCTGTTTTGGTATTTACTACAGTTGCTTACAAGTGAAAAATTGAAGGTGACAAGCATATATTATTTTTCATGATATCTACCAAACCTATCAGAATTTTTTTATATGAACAATGTTTTTCAATCTTAGAGTGAAAATCTACCTAGGCTTCAAGAATCTAGGCATGCAAACTGCTTCTTGGTTGAAGAATTCCAGTGTGGTACCGTGATAGGAGTACAGCTACTAAATATTTTACAGTCCACTGTTAGCGGTGTTATTGCAAAGTAGAAGCAATTGGTAACGACAGCAGTTTAGACACGAAGTGGTAGGCCACTTAAAACGATTAGTGCTGAGGCCTATAGTGTACATAGAGGTTGCCAACTTTCTGCAGAGTCAATCACTACAGACCTCCACAGACACTTCATGTGGCCTTCAGATTAGCTCAAGAACAGTGGGTAGAGAGCTTCATCACTAAGTGCAATGCAAAGCGATGAATGCAGTGGTATAAACCACGCCGGCATAGGTCTCTACAGCAGTGAAAACATATTCTGTGGAGTGACGAATCACGCTTCTCCGTCTGGCAATCCAATGGACTCTGGAGATGGCCACTTCCTTTCCAAAATGACTGCAGACCAGTTCACAAAGCAAGGTCCATAAAGACATGGATGAGTGAGTATGGTGTGGAAGAACTTGACCGGCCTGCACAAAGTCCTGACCACAACCCGATAGATCACCTTTGGGACAAGTTAGAGTGGTGACTGTGAGCCAGGCCTTCTCATCCAACATCAGTGTCTGACCTCTGAAATGCGTTTCTGGAAGATTGGTCAAGAATTTCTAAACCTTGTGAGCTGCAGAGGGTGGGCCGACATCATATACAGTGAAAATCTACCTAGGCTTCAGTTTGCATGATTGTATATAAGTGCATAATAAAAGATGTGTTTTTCATCTTTACCAATTACAGTCACAGAAGAAAGGTCAGCAGCCACAGTTCCTGCAGAGTCGCAATCTGAAATGCATAGCCTTATGTGAAGGTACAGTATCTAGCCTTTGTGCAACACAACAAAAGTATTTGTCTAGACTGTTTTGGTAACCCTAATGACGTTTACTCTTACAGTTATCACTTCACCGGATCTGCACAAGCATGGCGACATCTGGGTAGTTCCAAACACAGATCATGTCTGTACCCGATTTTTCTTTGTGTAAGTAAATTAAGCAGGTCTTCTTTCATGTGGTTTGAAATAGTGATGGTAATGGTGACATTATGGCCTTGTTTACATTTGGTATTAATATTTGTCTTGAGTGATCTGATCACAGGTGGACAGCGAAATGTGTTGCCGCTTAAGCTTGGCATTTCCATTTGTTGGGATAATCGTCAGTGGCTGCTTATAATCCGATTTCTTGTCTGGGGGATGGGTGCCAAGATTAGAGCTGTAATATTAACCGCCTTACTGCAACACTGCATTTACGTGATGCCTAACATAGGGTTGAGCTCATTATCACCATCACCATTTTTTGCAGGGCAGGTGAAAGTTGATTGATCGTCATTAATCAGGATTTGCAGTCTACTACTTCAACAAAACGAATTGGACGTTAGCTGCACTCCGCTTATCTAAAAGACTGGGTGTGACATTATCTACTGTTGCTTTTAGTATTTTTTAAACGCTTTGTAAGCAGTTCAGGTTAAAACACTTTATTAACACTTTAACATCAGTGTGAATGGGAAGGGCTAAGCTGCTCTAGGAATACGTTTATATAAAAATGTTATGTCTTTTTTATGACATGTGGACTCACAGGAGAAACACACAAGGAGATAAGATGAAGGGAGAAGCTACACTGCTTTCTTATCTGCTGTTTCGATGTAAATGATTTTGTTTAGCACCAGGGAGCCGTTGGGACATTGGACCCTTTTCATACCTCTACTGAACACTGTCCACTTAAGATCAAATCATCCAAGTAAACGGCCAATGTAAACGGGCTTATGTTATGAATGTTAGGTATATAATAAAATGTATTGCATACTAATAGTGGAAAACAGCACTGTTTAAAAGCCCTTTAGACCCCAACAGAGTAACAGAAAACTCTTGCCAGTTCCTTATAATAATTTCCTGAAATCTCAAGTTTAGCCTTATAAGTTTAGAAAAAATGTTTAGCATTTTATATTTAAAAGTTAAGTCTAAGGTTGACTTGCATGTAACTTTACAGCTACACAAAGTAATTCAAAGACAGTCTGAGATGCATGCAACAAATTGAATTAGTCCTCCGATTATAATTTTGATACACCATATCGTTCTCATTATCGTTCCGTCATTCAGTCAGTAGAGAATTTGTGAGTTCAAACTGTTATATGTCAGACTGTTAGACTAGCTGGGCCGTGGAAAACAGAGAGAACAGATTTAGTCAATTGGCAAAAGTAATGAAGTATCAATACAAGCTGTCTAGAGACACTGAAGTAATATAAGCAAGTCATTAATGCTCATTGTAAAAGCACATTACAGAAAAATATTTCTTTGCATCTTGGCATTGCTGGGTATTTCTTAAAAAAACTAAATGCACAAATGTGTAAAAACCTACACTCGAAAGGAGTACAGAGCTGGCAGATGCTGCTGTGGGGTGTAGAGGGTTAATTAAGGTTTATTCAAATCTTGTTTTTGTACACTGGACTAGTTACGAGGATGGACAGGTGGGAGACACAAGCATCAACACACAGGAACCCAGCATCCATCGGGAAATCTTACGAGTCATTGGCAATCAAACCGCCACTGGATGAAAGATTACAAACGCAATACTGCTGCCTTCACCTGTCCTCCTGTCTCAAAGCTGGATATTTGAGCGTAGGAGGTCACATCCATAGGTATTTTTGTTATCCACAGAACACGATATAGAGAAGCAGATAATTTCAGACCTATGAAATGAGCTGCAGTATTTATACCCCACGGATACCCCTGTGTATTTACACTGGCTACTCAAACTCTTAATGTTTTGCTAAGTTTATAAATAAAATTGTACATTTTCAAAGGACATGCTATGTCTCTCAGTTCACCTGATAGACAGCCTATTTTTTGTAAAAAAAATAAATAAATAAAAAAAAAAAAAAGAAGAAAAAGAAAGTGAAAAAGGTTCTTTGAGTAATATTTTGAGACTTCTATCAGATGTTACTTGGCCTTTTTGGGGAAAACAAGATATTACTTTATAGTAATACGCCATCCTGCATTGTTTACTGAAAGTTACTGTACTTTTAGAAGTATGATACTTTGTGTATACTGAAGGTGTTGATATGCACTTTATTATTTTTTTTTTACGTTATTAGTTGTAACTTCATCTTAAATGCCTTTTTGAAAATTCTATTTAATATTGTTTGACTTGGGTGAATGCAATTGAGGTGTTGCCTGGTGTTGTGGTCGTTAAGAGCTGAAAGATTGTTGTGTTTACAAACCACATGTTAATGAGCTACATGAATTACACGCTACTTGCTAGTAGCTGCTGGTTTACAGTTTCCAAAATTAAGTCACAGTTAAAGAGTTCGTCCACACTGATTCCACTGCAACCCTAATTGCTCTATTGTTTTAACCAGACTACTGTGACATCAAGTTGCCGTTTGGTAGATTTGTCAATTTAAAAAATAATTACAAAAAAAAAAGAGTCAGTACTTTAACATGTATTTGGGCAACACTGACAGAAAATAAAATGCATGTGGCTTTCCTTAAAGTTTCAGTGGACTTGTGTTACTAGATATGTTAATAGCATTTTTGATAAAAGAAAAACTGGCGCCCGGTTGTATAATGTCTTTGAATATTTCAGTATAAATCTTTTTGTAAAGGTGATTTTAAGGCAGAATAGGTGTTTGCAGCTTGTTTATCCATTGCCTTGTTTGGGGGTCAGTCCCTATGTGAGAATTCACCCTCCCCACATCTTTTCTTTGCAGTTGTTTAATATCACACACCAGTTTGTGTATGTACTTTGATTTTAAAACTTGGATTAAAACAAGAATGACGATACTGTTCCCAAAACTGGCTGACTAATTCCAATACTTCTTTTTTAGTGAAACCTTAAATTACACCTGAACTTCCTTAACGATTACATTAATCATCACATCCAAACAACATAGAGCACTGCTAAATGAGTTGTAGTATAAATTCCATTGTTTCATTGTCCATTATGATGTTAAATGCTGATGTGTAATTTGAAAAGCTGAAAAGCTTAAATATTTGAAGAATCTTTGAATTTAGAATGATGGCAAGCACATTCTTTACATTCCACAGGCCTCATGATCATGTTCTAGAGAAAATATATTTTGTAGCAACCACAAACTCAACCAAGTAGCATAATACAATAGTTAAAACTCTCTTAACGGGGCATTCCGGCCAAAATGACAAATTAAACTGTTGCTGCATTTGTTGTAAAACCTCTTACTTGTTTCTTTTGATGATGCATTTTGAAGGTAGGAGAAATTTTAAAAAAGAAACTGCTTTGGAGTCTCAAATATATGCTGCTAAGAAGCTTAATAACTTATTCCATAAGTGTAAGAACTGTATAACTTAAGTAACTGTTTTCATATCATTGTTAGAATTGAGAGAATGGATTACTCATATGACAAAAATCACTTGCTAAAAGAGTGGGGACGCCCTTGGTCAGTGTTTTGTTTAATTTAAAGTGAATTTTATGTTCATTATGTGCATTGCTATAATATTTCTCAATAATAGGAAATTTGTCAGCAATATTATTTTTATTAGTACTATATTTATTAGTATTTTGCTCTTAACGTGCTAAGAAATGTGATAACTTGCCCCTTGTATTAATATAGTAATATCTTATTACATATTGGACAGTTGATTACATCAGTTGATACATAAGTAATACAGTACTGTATAATTGTGAATTCATTATTTTAACAAAATTACCACACACAAACCTTTAAGATCAGTTACTAAAGTTCTCTTGCACTGTTTTGTGCTTCGGCAGAATGTAGAAAATAGACTATAAATTAACACAAGTTAACCATATATATATAGTTGTGTCATCCCTCTGAAAAAATGATCAATCGAACAGAAAATCACAGTAATCTAAAAGGCATTTCAGTAAAATTACAAACAGCTTACTACATTATCACTGTAAGTGCTTACTGTATTACATTATTGGGTTCTTACGTTACCAGGTTTATTGCATTTTTGACCAAATTTTTTACATTCCTGACTTCTGCAATTCCCATTTACTATTAATTTGCTGAATTTAACATTTGCACTGTGCTGCAAAGGTTCGCAGAAAAATGCCAAATGCCACAATAATCCCTAAGTGTTCTTTGTAGGGCATGTGTTACATTCATTAAGAAAATGAACAGACTGTGTAATTTGACCAAGGGTGTTTAAACTTTTGCATGCAACTGTGCAAGCTTCTCTTCTGAGGCTGAAAGGCTTAAATGAGTGCATTTTGCACTGAATGACGAAAGAATCAATTTTGTTAAGAGACTACTAGCTTGTTGAACAGTGGCTAGCAGTCAGGATGGGTTGACGCCACAGCGACTCTAGTGAGAAAACACTGAGACTATATAAAGCTGTAAGTTCTGTCAAACTGATGAGGCTAAGGAAAGTAATGCTGCTTATGAAATAACACATCACACAATAACATGAAACTCTATTTTTATGCTGGAGTGCCCCTTTAAGCTTAATATTAACACTCACCCAATCAGAAGCAATTATCTCACACAAGCTTGATTAATCTGAATAGTGAACATAATATTTAATTTAACTGTTATGAGTGTAAATGTTTGTATGGTTTTGTATATTGTAGTGACACGTATCATGCTACTTAGCATTTGGTGCCTTACAGAAGGATTACTGGCAAATATACAACAACACTGTACATAGTGTAAATACTGCCAGGACAACATGGAGTCCAAATATTTTCTGTATTCAGTTTTTACTTTTTCTTTATTTGCGAACAGATCAAGCTTTTGGGCTTTTTACAAGTTATGGAAATGGTAGCTTATGTACCTGTTTATGTTCATTAAATTTGAATTTGCCTATAAATCTAAATATGTGTCATATCTTTTGTACTTATACATGTAATTGTAACCATCCTGATACAGGACAGAAGGCTGGAGCGTAGTACTGTTAGCCAAGTTCTCTTCTCACAACCACTAAACCTGTTAAGTAACTGATGAGTCTGTTTGAGCAGGAAAGTCAGACTGTGCTGGACATTTGTCTGCCCTGACAAATCAGAGACATTTTCTTTCTCCTTTGATGCATTGTCACACCTCCACTATGCCCAGTGTCACAGTTTTGCATAATACATTGTTACACCTCTGGTAGACATTGTAATCAGTTCACCTCACCATTATTGTACTCTAAGAACTCTGACCTGTTAAATGTTTCTGTAATGAAGCATTGTGCATCAGAGCACGTTACATCTCAACAACTGAACTACAGTGGGGCAAAAAAGTATTTAGTCAACTGATTGTGCAAGTTCTCCTACTTAGAAAGATGAGAGAGGTCTGTAATTTTATCATAGGTACTCTTCAACTATGAAAGACGAGATGAAAAAAAAAATTAATGTCTTCACCAGGTTAGCACACACTGTAGCTGGTATTTTGGCCCATTCCTCCATGCAGATCTCCTCTAGAGGGGTTGAGGTCTGGAGACTGGCTAGGCCACTCTAGGACCTTGAAATGCTTTTTACGGAACCGCTCCTTCGTTGCCCGAGCGGTGTGTTTGGGATCATTGTCATGCTGGAAGACCGAGCCACATTCCATCTTCAATGCTCTCACTGATGGAAGGAGGTTTGGGCTTAAAATCTCATGATACATGGCCCCGTTCCTTCTTCTCTTAACCTGGATCAGTCGTCCTGTCCCCTTTGCAGAAATACAGCCCCAAAGCATGATGTTTCCACCCCCATGCTTCACATTATTAAAGCACAGGCTTACCTTGTCTGAAGCTCAGGGCCTCTGATTGGGCCTGATCTGGGCCTACCGAGACCAAGCACAGGCTTGTCCAATAGATTAAATAAATCATATTTTAATTAGCTGAATTGGTTGAGAAAGTTCAATTTGATCCGTTTTCTGTGAAGCCCGGTATCCGCGCCAGTGTTTGAAACTGAAATTTAGCTAGCGGCTAAAAGATGAAACTGTGGAGCGATGTACGTGCTGTTTGTTCACGTAGACAAGCGGCTGCGTCATGAGCGTAACTTTAACTTTCTTACCCAGGTGCTACGCGTGTTACTGGAGACTCCCACTAGAAATCAGATAATTCCGTTTGTCCAGGATTTTACACCGTGCAAGGACTGTTTCCATATTGGAACGGGAATTTAGAAGGAGAACCCAAAAATAGCGATATGGACGGGTTGGAAAAGTTAGAATGTCGCTAAAGCTAAAAGGCGTGATTGAGAAGAGTTTTAGATGAATTCTTAATTCAAACCTTAAAGTCACAATTTCCATTGCCCTATCTTATTGCTAGGCGTAAAGCGTATGAATACCGGTGAACGGTGCTGTTACGGTTATGCCCAGCGTTTCGCCCACAGCTTACACTCCGCCAGCGTGTAAAACACAATGGCGATACTAACAGTGAACGCGGTTGCGTGGTGACCTGAAATGGTTAGCCCCATAGATGGTCGGATCTTGGTGTGATGCCTTTTAAAGGCTGCTTCTGCCGTAACCAAATGCCGAATCCAAAGCTCGTTTGAAGAATGAACGGTTCTTCAGTCGGCCACTTGCGAACGTATTCACTGTGCTCTCGAGATTTTTACAGTCAGTTATTTTATATTATACCATCGCTGCTAAATTATGCCATCCAAAATACGCTGAATATCCACTGATGTATGTATGTACGGGCTCTTTAAAAGTCAGACACCGCCTCCCTTCCGTTGGAGAGGCGCGATTACTGCAGGTATTACGGCTCTCCTCTTCCTCCTTCCGCAAAAGCGAAACTAAAGATTTGAACGGTTCGCCGTTAGTGGCCAACCTGGTTTATACTTCGTTACATTTTCAACTTGAGCATGTTCAGTTGTAGGTGCTGAGATTACATCATGTTGAGTCTACACAGGGTCCCTCGTCCTCGCTGTTAAAAGCGCTAGTACTCCAGGATCTTGTTGTACTTGGGTGGTTGTTTGTGTACGTTTGCTCTGCCTGGCAACGCGGCGCGCCATGGCGGGATCACATATACCAGAGGTAAGTCTAATTGACCTTATCTTACACGACTACAGCAACTATTTGGAGAGTCAATTAAACATTACATCTCCATTATAGCTGGTTCTACCTCTAAGTAATTATCTTCCAGTATATTACAGTCATTCTATGTTGAATCCCGGCCATGGCGCGCCGCGTTGCAGCAGAGCATGACGTACACAAACAACCACCCAAGTACAACAAGATCCTGGAGTACTAGCGCTTTTAACAGCCGAGGACGAGGGACCTGTGTAACTCAACATGATGTAATCTCAGCACCTACAACTGAACATTGCTCCAAGTTGAAATGTAAACGAATATAAACCAGGTTGGCCACACGTCGAACCGTTTTCAAATCTTCTCGTTTCGCTTTTGCGGGAGGAGGAAGAGGAGAGCCGTTAATACCTGCAGTAAATCGGCGCGCCTCTCCAACGGTAAGGGATGCGGTGTCGGCCTTTTAAAGAGCCCGTAAATACATACGAATCAGTGGATATATCAGCCGTTATTTGGATGGCATAATTTAGGCAGCGATGGTATAATATTAAAATAACTGACTTTCAAAAATCTCGAGATCACAGTGAAGACGTTCGCAAGTGGCGCGACTGAAGAACCGTTCATTCTTCACAACGAGCTTTGGATTCGCAATTTTGGTTACGGCCAGAAAGCAGCCTTTAAAAGGCATCAACCACCAAGATCCGACCATACTATGGGGGCTTAACCATTTTCAGGTCACCACGCCAACCGCGTCCACTGTTAGTATCGCCATTGCGTTTTACACGCTGGCGGAGTGTAAGCTGTGGGCGAAACGCTGGGCATAACCAGTAGCAGCACGTTTCACCGGTATTCATACGCTTTACGCCTAGCAATAAGATAGGGGAAATGGAAATTGTGACTTTAACTGTTTTGAATTTAGAATTCATCTAAAACTCTTCTCAATCACGCCTTTTAGCTTTAGCGAACATTCTAACTTTTCCAACCCGTCCATATCGCTATTTTTGGTGCTGTTTTTATTTTTTGTTTCTCCTTCCTAAATTCCCGTTCCAATATGGGAAACAGTCTTGTGCAAACGTGTAGAATCCTTGGACCAAACGGAATTATCTGATTTCTAGTGAGAGTCCTCCAGTAACACGGCTTAGCACCTGGGTAAGAAAGTTAAAGTTACGCTCATGACGCAGCCGCTTGTCTACGTTGAACCAAAACAGCACGTACATCGCTCCACAGTTTCATCTTTTAAGCCGCTGAGCTAAAATTTCAGTTTTCAAACACTGGCGCGCTGATACCGGCTTCACAGAAAACGGATCAAATTGAACTTTCTCAACCCAATTCAGCTAATTAAAAAATATGTTTATTTAATCTATTGGAACAAGCCTAGTGCTTGGTCCTCTGTTAGGCCCCAGATTCAGGCCCAATCAGAGGCCCTGAAGCTTCAGACCAAGGTAAGCCTGTGCTTTAATAATGTGAAGCATGGGGGTAAAAAAACATCATGCTTTGGGGGCAGTTATTTTCTGCAAAGGGGACAGGTTAAGGGAAGAAGGAAACGGGCCATGTTATCATGAGATTTTAAGCCCCAACCTCCCTTCCATCAAGTGAGAGCATTAAGATGGAAATGCGGGGGGGGGGGGGGGGCTCGGTTCTTCCAGTGCCATGACAATGTTTCCCAAACACACCGCTCGGGCAACGAGGAGCGGTTTCCGTAAAAAAACATTTCAAGGTCCTAGAGTTGGCCTAGCCAGTCTCCTCCAGACCTCAAACCCCATAAGACAATTTTGTGGAGGGAGTTGAAAGGTCTTATGTTGCCCAGCAACCGCCCCAAAACCTCACTGCTCTAGAGGAGATCTGCATGGAGGAATGGGCCAAAATACCAGCTACAGTGTGGTGCAAACCTGGTGAAGACATTAAATTTTTTTTTTCATCTTGTCTTTCATAGTTGAAGAGTAACCTATGATAAAAAAATTACAGCCCTTCTCTCATCTTTCTAAGTAGGAGAACTTGCACAATTCAGTTGACTAAATACTTTTTTGCCCCCCTGTCAGTTCAGTTGTTGAGGATGTAACTGTGCTCTGATGCATCAATGCTTCACATTACAGAAACATTTAAACAGGTCAGAGTTGCTTAGAGTACAATAATGGTGAGGTGAACTGGATTTACAATGTCTACCAGAGGTTGTAACAATGTATTATGCAAAAGAGTGTGACACTGGGCATAGTGGAGGGTGTGACAATGCATCAAAGGAGAAAGAAATGTCCTCTATTTTGTTCAGGGCAACAATGTCCCAGCACAGTCTGACTTTCCTGCTCAAACAAGACTCATCAGTTTTACTTCAACAGGTTTGAGTGGTTTGATGAGAAGAAGAACGTTGGCTAACAGTTCATACTACGCTCCAGCCTTCCGGTCCTGTAGGCAGGATGGTTACAATTACATGTATAAAGTACAAAAGATATTAACACATATTTAGATTTATTAGGCACAAAATTCAAATTTAATGAACATAAACATTGTACAGTAAGCTACCATTTCCATTAACTTGTCATAAAATCCCAAAAGCTTGATCTGTTCGCAAATAAACGAAAAAGTAAAAAACTGAATACAGAAAATACATTTGGACTCCATGTTGTCCTGGCAGTATTTCACACTATGTACAGTGTTGTTGTTTATATTTGCCAGTAATCCTGCTGTAAGGCACCAAATGCCCCTAAGTATAGCATGATACGTGTCACTTACAATAATAACACAAACCATACAAAACATTTACACTCATAACAGTTAAAATTAAATATTATGTTCACTATTCAAGTTAATTCAACGCTTGTGTGAGATCATTGCTTCTGATTGGGTGTGGATGTTAAATATTAAGCCTTAAAAGGGCCACTCCAGCATATAAAATAGAGTTTTTCATGTTATTGTGTGATGTGTTATTTCATCACGCAGGCATTACTTTCCTTAGCCTCATCAGTTTTTGGACAGAACTTACAGCTTTATATAGTCTCAGTGTTTTCTCACGAGAGGTCGCTGTGGTTGTCAACCCCATCCTGACGGCTAGCCACTTGTTCAACAAGCGAGTAGTCTCTTAACAAAATTGATTCTTTTCGTCATTCAGTGCCAAAATGCCTCCATTTTAAGCCTTTCAGCCCTCAGAATGAGAAGCTTGCACAGTTGCATGCAAAAGTGTTTATAACACCCTTGGTCCAAATTACACAGTCGTTTCATTTTCTTAATGAATGTAACACATTGCCCTACAAAGAACATCTTAGTGGATTATTGTGGGCATTCGGCGTTTTTTCTGCGAACCTTTTGCAGCACAGTGCAAATGTTTAAAATTCAGCAAATTAATAGTAAATGGGAATTGCAGAAGTCAGGAATGTAAAAAATTTGGTCAAAAAATGCAATAAACTGTCGTATGCCTTTTTGACTTGTTTGTGGTTTTACTTATTAGGTATTTTTTTTAATCGGTGTGGCGATGGTTGAGGAAGGCTGACTGGGTGGGCCCAGTCGGAGTCGGGCGGGGTTTGGTGGGTGGGTAGGGGGATGAGTGGTGGGGGCGCGGTGGGGGGGGGCGTTGGGGGGGGGTGTGTAAGAACCCAATAATGTAATACCAGTAAGCACTTACAGTGATAAATGTAGTAAAGCTTGTTTGTAATTTTACTGAAAATGCCTTTTTTAGATTACTGTGATTTTCTGTTCGATTGATCATTTTTTTCAGAGGGATGACAGCAACTATATATATTTGGTTAACTTGTGTTACTTTATAGTTCTATTTTCACTACATCTCCGAAGCACAAAACCAGTGCAAGAGAACTTTAGTAACTGCTCTTAAATGTTTGTGTGTGGTAATTTTGTTTAAAATAATGAATTTCACAATTATACAGTACTGTATTACTTTTGTTTATCAACTGATGTAATCACAACTGTTCCAATATGTAATAAGATATTACTATATATAATACATGGGGCAAGTTATCACATTTCTTAGGCACGTTAAGAGCAAAATACTAATAGAATATAGTACTAATAAAAATAATATTGTGAACAATTTCCTATTATTGATAAATATTATAGCCATGGCGACATATGAACATAAAACTTCCACTTTAAATTTAAACAAAACACTGACCCAAGGGCGTCCCCCACTCTTTTAGCAAGTGATTTTTTTGTCTATGGAGTAATCCATTCTCTCACAGTCTAACAATGATCATGAAAACCGTTACTTAAGTTATACAGTTCTTACATGTATGGATAAGTTATTAACTTTCTTAGCAGCATATATTTGAGACTCCAAAGCAGTTTCTTTTTTTAAAATTTCCTCCTACTTCCAAAATGCATCATCAAAAGAAAACCAAGTAAAAAGAGGTTTACAACAAATGCAGCAAACAGTTTTAATTTGTCATTTTGGCCGGAATCCCCGTTAAGATGAGATTTTAACTATTGTATGATGCTACTTGGTTGGGTTTGTGGTTGTGTACCAAAATATATTTTCTCTAGAACATGATCATGAGGCCGTGGAATGTAAAAGAATGGTTCCTTTGCCATCATTCTAATTCAAGATTTCTTCACAATTTAAGGCTTTTAGCTTTTCAAC
>JAMWET010003661.1:80000-85199 GCA_024036415.1 Prochilodus magdalenae | reverse complement strand
CAGAAACAGTTAGTCTTTGGCAAGAACAAGCAGCGACCAAAGGCCCTCTCTTGTTACTACTTTTTTTTTCCCTCAAACGACCTGTAGCCCAACAGAATTCTGTCTTGAACCGACTGTAGCCCAACAGAAATTTTCGTCTGAACCGACTGTACGGGGCCCAACAGAATTTTGTCCCTGAAGCCCGATCATCTGTAGCCCAAAGACTTCCGTCCTGAAACCGACTGTAGGCCCAACAGGAATCCCTGTCTGAAAACGGACTGTAGGCCCAACAGAATTCCTATCTGAACCGACTGTTTATAAGCCCACGAACAAAATCCTGTGCTGAAACCGACTGTAGGCCCAGCGAAATCCTGTTCTGAAACCGACTGTAGCCGAAACAGAATTTCTATTTGAACCGACGCTAGATAAACAGAATTTCTGTCTGAAACTGACTGTTGCCCAGTAAAAATTCATGTCTGAACTCTAATTACAGGGGACAGAAGCATCACAGCACGGGATGATGCATCCAAACCCGACTGTAGCCCGAAATTCTTCTTTAAAGGGTCACAGTTAAGCACAAAGCATTAGCACAGGCTTCTATCACATTGACAACAATGTGACCTCAACCCTAGAGTAGAGTATCTGTCATGGGTTTACTCGGCCCATATCATGGCCTAATTTCCACATCTGACAAATCAATCTTGGAATGTTTTCGGCTTGTTGTTATAGTCGGTGGTCGACGGGCTGTTATTTATGGCACGGGAAAATTCCCATGTTTTTATGAGGCCAATTAAAAAGGTTTCCTGTACAAAAATGACTCGCTCTGACTTTGACTGCTACAGGCAAAAACAGTGACCAGTCTAAATAAACTATTTTAATAAACCGTGTGTTATACACGAACAACGGAAGAAATTAAAGTACCTGTCCGGACTGTGTCACACATGAGAACGACTCTTACACGCTTCTTACATGTAACTTACATCGACCTGTAATAGTTCCCAAATATTGGAGGCTCCACCAGTCTGGGAAAACGTGAGAAACAAAAACGCTCTGGACGTATGATATGAGAAAGAACATAATGATTGGAAAATGAGGGTGGCTCGTATAAACAGCACGACACAGCTCAGCGTCAATATCACGCAAGGACAATTAACGAGAGGAACAGCAATAATGAGAGGAAGAAGGAAGGAAGATAAAACGATCAATCAAAAAACAAGAAAGAAGGAGCAATAACAGGAAGAACCAATAAGAGAGAAGAGAAGAGAAAAGAAGAAGAAAGAAAGAAACGAAATGAGGGACGGGAAAGAGAACAGGGAGGAAAAGAGGGAAGATAACAGAAGGAAGGAAGTGGAAGAACCTTGGACTGATGTGTGACCGAGTAAAAAGTCAAAATAAGCTTTAGTAAAACAATCAGCCAGTTAGCACACGAAGCAGGCAAACACCACGACCAACATCCCAACATGAGGGAGTCGGAGGGCTTGTGGTCAGCGTCAGGGGTACAGGACCCTGAGGGTCCGAAACCAGGAAACACGGCAATCAGCGATGGCAAACCCGTGGATAATATAAGGAGAGGCGGTAGGCTAGACAGGTCAAGGATATGGAAAAAGCTGTGGAATACCCAGAAGGATAACAGTGAGAATGAAGCCTAAAGGGGTCAGAGGGAGGAGATCGGGGGTTCAGAGGAGAAGATCAGGGGGTCTCAGGAGAGTCGGTGGTCAGAGAAGAGATCAGTGGTCAGAGAGAAACGAGATCGGAGGTCAAGGGCCGAAAAAGGTCAAAGCCGGACAGGAACAAAACATAGAAAGAAACGCTCAGAGTTCCAAAGAATGGGTTCGGCAGAGGGGTGGGTTACTTTCCCAACCAGTTGTGATGTTGGGGCTTAAAGCAGACTAGGTGACTGGGAATCAGCTGGGTGTAGAACTCTGGTGACCTGTACGAGCGGGGGAAGTTAAATTGGAAAGACTGGGGACATGTGGGTGTGTGATGTCATCGGGTTGATGCACTCTGGAGGAGGTGGTTGAGTCCGGGGAGAGGGGAGTAGCCTGGCACGGGAGTGACGCAGGGGAGACCCGGAAAGCCTGAACACCATGTGCATTTCCAGTACACCGACTACACAAGTGCTATATCACCAAATCAGGAAACAGCTTCCCCGACCCTCCTTCACCAGAGTTCTGATTAACCTCACCTGTCTTACCATCTTTGCGTGTCTACATGGATATCTACCTGCCCTTGTCATTAACCACTTTGCGAAGTTATTGCCGACCCGTCCTGTTCGCTACTTTCAGCAAGTACTTTCTAGTGTTACCCGTGTATCTGTATTCTCGTGCAGGACCTCTTCTGCCCGTCTGGTTTTCGGCGGTTGGACTGCTCCCTCGTGTACTTGATCGCCCTTGGTTTCTGATCTGTCTGGTATTTCCACCCAAGCCTGTATCTGGATTTAAGTCCTAGTCGTTTGCGCCAGTGTCTGTTTATGGGTCACACTCTGTGGTTTTGTCTATTTCTGTTTGTTTTTGCTGGCTCTGAGCGAGCTTACTAAACTCACAAAACCCCGCCGAAAACTCTTGTTGACGGCGTACAATGTAATAAGTGGTATGGTTCGTCAAATCCAGCGTCACAAGGAGGAGAAGAAAGACCGTTTAGAAGTAGAGGAAAGATAAAATGGAGAAAGCGACAAGAAAATTAAATACCCGCAAGCAGCATATATAAAAAGGAGGAAGAAAATAGAAACACTGAGGAAGACAAGCAGAGGAAAAAGAGGTAGCAGAAAGAAGAGAACTGTCAGACCTTTTTACCAGATGATAGAAGAGGCTGTCAGTTTGCCCATTCCACCAATTTTTCAGCTAATTCCTAACCCACAGTAAAAATTCGGGAACGGGAGAAGCATGACCATTAGATAACGACCCCCAAAACTATGGTAAACACAGAGTTCCTACACTCGGACCAACGTGATTTGGAAAACTGGAACTACTGCTAAGCTGAAACGTGAAAGAAGGCTGATGGAACACATCGTATCAAGTGATGTCATGATTCAGTTTCCAGATGATCTTAGCTGTCATTGGCTGATCTTGGAATATTGAATGGATTGAGCATGTATGAATAAATGAATAAAAGTAAATAGGACATCTCCCCCCCCATGACGTGAATGAATTACATAAGTGAATATAAAATATCTAATGATGGAATTAATGAATTTATTATTAATATCAAATAAACCATTAGTAATATAAAATAACGGTGAATGAATGAATGAAATGCGTTGTGACCAGAAAAAGTGCGTACTGCTTGGCTTCATCAGGGTCTGCCACAATGGTGGACAAACCCGGGAGACTGGAAATTGGACTGGTCCATAGAGAGTGGGTCTCCGGATCATGGGCATAGCATTTTCCGGTCCTTACTTCTTTGCTGAACCGGTCCATGAAGATTGTAGTCGAAAAACGTATCTGTCACGGTCGGAGAACTGTCTGGAGCCCAAGATGCGAAAAAGTGGGACGAGGGCGGGGAAGTTGGCCTTTTCTGAATTCCATTTCCACCTTAAAATAGGAGCGGGAGACATTTCAACACCACCAGTATAAGGGTGGAAACTGAAATAAGAAGCCAGCTTTCGCCCAGGTGGAACTCACTGAGGCTTCAGCCCTCATTAGGTGACGACTACTCATCCTACCCAGCGTCCCTCTAGGACCCTTCTATTGTATCACCTGATAGAAGCCGAGATAAAGTGGCCAGTGAGAGGAAGCACAAGGGAGGTGTTTCTAATAAAGTGGCCACTGACAGGAAGTACAAGGTGGGTGTTTCTAATAAAGTGGCCAGTGAGAGGAAGCACAAGATGGGTGTTTCTGATAAAGTGGCCAGTGAGAGGAAACACAAGGTAGGTGTTTCTAATAAAGTGGCCAGTGAGTGGAAGAACAAAGTAGGTGTTTCTAATAAAGTGGCCAGTGAGTGGAAGAACAAAGTAGGTGTTTCTAATAAAGTGGCCAGTGAGTGGAAGCAGAAGGTCGGTGTTTCTAATAAAGTGGCCAATGAGTGTAAGAACAAGGTAGGTGTTTCTAATAAAGTGGCCAGTGAGAGGAAGCACAAAATGGGTGTCTCGATAAAGTGGCCACTGACAGGAAGTACAAGGTGGGTGTTTCTGATAAAGTGGCCAGTGAGAGGAAACACAAGGTAGGTGTTTCTAATAAAGTGGCCAGTGAGTGGAAGCACAAGGGAGGTGTTTCCAATAAAGTGGCCAGTGAGTGGAAGCACAAGGTAGGTGTTTCCAATAAAGTGGCCAGTGAGGGGAAGCACAAGGGAGGTGTTTCTAATAAAGTGGCCAGTGAGAGGAAGCACAAGGTATGTGTTTCCAATAAAGTGGCCAGTGAGTGGAAGCACAAGGTAGGTGTTTCCAATAAAGTGGCCAGTGAGTGGAAGCACAAGGTAGGTGTTTCCAATAAAGTGGCCAGTGAGAGGAAGCACAAGGTAGGTGTTTCTAATAAAATGGCCAGTGAGGGGAAGAATAAGCGGCAGGTGTTTCTAATAAAGTGGCCAGTGAGTAGAAGCATAAGCGGTAGGTGTTTCTAATAAAGTGGCCAGTGAGTGGAAGAACAAGGGAGGTGTTTCTAATAAAGTGGCCAGTGAGAGGAAGCACAAGGGAGGTGTTTCTAATAAAGTGGCCAGTGAGAGGAAGCACAAGGGAGGTGTTTCTAATAAAGTGGCCAGGGAGTGGAAGCATAAGGTAGGTGTTTCCAATAAAGTGGCCAGTGAGAGGAAGCACAAGGTAGGCGTTTCTAATAAAGTGGCCAGTGAGTGGAAGCATAAGGTAGGTGTTTCCAATAAAATGGCCAGTGAGAGGAAGCACAGTGTAGTTGTAGTTGAGAGTAGTTGTAGAGATTGAAGGTAGCAGAATAACCCCTCCCCCTCTTTCCTGGAATAAAGCGGTGTGACCGAGCGCACCTGAGATGCTGGGAAGTGACAGACTCACCCACATCTCCGACAGCCGTTCTGGCAGGACGCAGGCAGTGTTGCCTCTCTGAGTGTAATAGCTGAGCAAGAAGCTCCGCTAATTAGAGACGGGACTGCAGGATGGGTTTACCTGAGCTGTCAGTCATGCCTCCTCAGGTTCTAATACAAAACAACATTAATCAGTTCTGATCCAGATTCCTCAGAGAAGCTGAGCTCGACCCGGGTGCTTTCCTGAACTCGAAGCAGCTGGAATAGGAGCTGTGAGGTATGGACGGAGGTGCGGCA
>JAMWET010003661.1:47500-67500 GCA_024036415.1 Prochilodus magdalenae | reverse complement strand
AATATGAAGCAATATATTTAAAATAGTGTGTTGGGTTTAGCTGCCCAAGTTCAGATCAGTGAGCTGTGTTCAGACTTAGGGTGTTTTACGTGTTAACTGCAGTGTTAAGAGCAGCAACATGACATTGAACTTACCAGGGTTGCAGTCTGTCAGGAGAGAGCAGATGGACAGGAGGACCTTGGAGATAGTGAGCGCTGGGCTCCAGTTGTCCTTCAAGATGTCCAGACAGATCACTCCCTGACTGTTAATGTTGCAGTGATAGATCCGTGTGCGGAACGTGACCTGAGGAAAGGACAAGGGGAACGAGGAGACAACACGATCAGCAGTCACTAAAAAAAGGGTTCTGTTGAGCTAATAACACCTGCACTCCTCAGTTACACCACTATTCTCTAACAAACACCATCATTCTCTAACAAACACCACCATACTCTAACAAACACCACCACTCTCTAACAAACACCATCATTCTCTAACAAACACCACCATTCCCTAACAAACACCACCATTCCCTAACAAACACCACCATTCTCTAACAAACACCACCATTCTCTAACAAACACCACCATTCTCTAACACACTAGCATTCTCTAACAAACACCAACATTCTCTAACAAACACCACCATTCTCTAACAAGCACCACCATTCTCTAACAAACACCACCATTCCCTAACAAACACCACCATTCCCTAACAAACACCACCATACTCTAACAAACACCACCACTCTCTAACAAACACCACCACTCTCTAACAAACACCACCACTCTCTAACAAACACCACCACTCTCTAACAAACACCACCATACTCTAACAAACACTACCACTCTCTAACAAACACCACCACTCTCTAAAACACCACCACTCTCTACCAAACACCATCATTCTCTAACAAACACCATCATTCTCTAACAAACACCACCATTCCCTAACAAACACCACCATTCTCTAACACTAGCATTCTCTAACAAACACCACCATTCTCTAACACACTAGCATTCTCTAACAAACACCAACATTCTCTAACAAACACCACCATTCTCTAACACACGCCATCGTTCTCTAACAAACACCACCATTCCATAACAAACACCACCAATCCATAACAAACGCCACTATTCTCTAACAAACGCCACCATTCTCTAACAAACACCACCATTCTCTAACACACACCACTATTCTCTAACAAACACCACTGTTCTCTAACAAACAGCACCATTCCCTAACAAACACCATCATTCTCTAACAAACACCATCATTCTCTAACATACACCATTCTCTAACAAACACCACCATTCCATAACACCAATCACTGTCTAACACCACCATTCTCCCACACCACCGTTCCATAACAAACACCACCATTCCCTAACAAACACCATCATTCTCTAACATACACCATTCTCTAACAAACACCACCATTCCATAACACCATCATTGTCTAACACCACATTCTCCCACACCACCATTCCATAACAAACACCACCATTCTCTAACAAACGCCATCATTCTCTAACACACACCACCATTCCATAACAAACACCACCATTCTCTAACAAACGCCATCATTCTCTAACAAACACCACCATTCCATAACAAATGCCATCATTCTCTAACAAACGCCACCATTCTCTAACACCACCATTCCATAACAAACACCACCATTCTCTAACAAACGCCATCATTCTCTAACAAACACCACCATTCCATAACAAACACCACCATTCCATAACAAACGCCACCATTCTCTAACAAACGCCATCATTCTCTAACAAACACCACCATTCCATAACAAACACCACCATTCCATAACAAACACCACCATTCTCTAACAAACGCCATCATTCTCTAACACACACCAGCATTCTCTAACACACACTAGCATTCTCTAACACACACCAGCATTCTCTAACACACACCAGCATTCTCTAACAAAAACCACCATTCTCTAACAAACACCACCATTCCATAACACCATCATTCTCTACGAAACACCACCACTCTCTAACAAACGCCACCATTCTCTAACACACACCAGCATTCTCTAACAAAACCACCATTCTCTAACAAACACCATCATTCTCTAACAAACACCACCACTCTCTATCAAACACCCCCATTCTCTAACAAACACCACCATTCCATAACAAACGCCATCATTCCATAACAAAAACCACCATTCTCTAACAAACACCAACATTCTCTAACAAAACCACCATTCTCTAACAAACACCACCATTCTCTAACAAACACCACCATTCCATAACAAAAACCACCATTCTCTAACAAACACCAACATTCTCTAACAAACACCACCATTCTCTAACAAACACCATCATTCTCTAACAAACACCATCCTTCTCTAACACACAACACCATTCTCTAACACACAACACCATTCTCTAACACACACCACTATTCCCTAACAAACACCATCATTATCTAACAAACACCACCATTCTCCAACACCACCATTCTCTGACACCATCATTCTCTAACAAACACCACCATTCCATAACACCATCATTGTCTAAAACACCACCATTCTCCAACACCACCATTCCATAACACCATTCTCTAACGCCATCATTCTCTAACAAACACCACCATTCTCTAACACACACCAGCATTCTCTAACAAACACCACCGTTCTCTAACAAACACCATCGTTCTCTAACAAACACCATTGTTCTCTAACAAACACCACCGTTCTCTAACAAACACCACCGTTCTCCAACACCACCATTCTCTAACAAACACCATTATTCTCTAACATACACCATTCTATAACAAACCCCACTATTCCATAACACCATCATTGTCTAACAAACACCACGATTCTCCAACACCACCATTCCCTAACAAACACCACCATTCTCCAACACCACCATTCCCTAACAAACACCACCATTCTCTAACATACACCACCATTCTCTAACACCATCATTATCTAACACCTGCATTCTCTAACAAACACCAGCATTCTCCAACACCACCATTCTCAAACACCATCATTCTACAACAAATACCATCATTCTCTTCACCAAACACCATCATTCTCTTCACCAAACACCATTATTCTACAACAAACACATAATTCTCCAACAAACACCAACATTCTCTAACACCATCATTGTCTAACAAACACCATCATTCTCTAACAAACACCATCATTCTCTAACAAACACCATCATTCTCTAACAAACACCAGCATTCTCCAACAAACACCAGCATTCTCCAACAAACACCATCATTCCATAAGACCATAATTACCTAACAAACACCATCATTCTCTAACAAACACCAGCATTCTCCGACACCACCATTCTCAAACACCAGCATTCTCCACCAAACACCATCATTCTACAACAAACACCATCATTCTCTAACAAACACCACCATTCTCCAACACCACCATTCTCTTACAAACACCATCATTCTCTAACAAACACCACCATTCTCTAACACCATCATTGTCTAACGAACACCATCATTCTTACAAACATCATCATTCTCTAACATACACCATCATTCTTTAACACCAGCATTCACCACCAAAACACTAGCATTCTCCAACCAAAACACCAGCATTCTCCACCAAAACACCAGCATTCACCAAACACAAACACTTCCCAACACACCATTATTCACCAATCTTATTCTCCTATACACCACCATTCTCTTCAACCATTCTCCATCATTCTACAACAAACACCATAATAATCTACCAAACATGACAAATTCACAAGCTTCTCCAAACTCCCTAACAGTAAGACCAGTAATAATCCAGCAAACTCCTACTAACACCACTTCCAGAGAAGAGGACCCTGAAACGGGCGGCTGAGCCACACATTCCCCCAGTGCTGGCCCTAATCACAGATACCAGGCTCCCACGCTAACGGCTGCATGCTAACTGTGTGCTGCTGCGTTGTGTTAGTGCTGAGTCTGCTGGACTCGGGTCAGAGAGGGACAGAGATGGGTCACACACTGCAGAGCCCTCACAGCTGATACACCTAGACTGTGTTTAATACACAGACACACACACACACACACACACACGCACGCACACGTGCACACACACAGACACACACACGCACACGTGCACACACACACACATGCACGCACACACACACACAGACACAGACACACACAGTCTCATACACACACAGACACACAGACACACACACACACAGTCTCATACACAGACACACACACACGCACACGTGCACACACAGACACACACGCACACGTGCACACGCACACATGCACGCACACATACGCACACATGCACACACACACACGTGCTAACACAGACACACACATACACACAGTCTCATACACAGACACACACACAGTCGCACACAGTTACAGATACACACACACAGGTGGGAGTCACATGATGCAACCACGAAACAGCCCAAAATAACCACAGGCCAACTGAGGGTACAATACACCACCATCACAGAGAGAGAGAGAGAGAGAGAGAGAGAGAGAGAGAGAGAGAGAGAGAGAGAGAGAGAGAGAGAGAGAGAGGGGTAGTAGATAAATAGAGCATGCAGCCACAGGCACAGAGAGTGAGGGATCTGATGGACAGAGATTTGAATATACAGAATGAGAGAGAGGGAGAGACAGAGAGAGAGAGAGAGAGAGAGAGAGAGAGAGAGAGAGAGAGAGAGAGAGAATCAAAAGACAGAATGAAGATTTCCAAAAACAGTCAGACTCCACTATCAGTCATGTCTCCACTATCTCTATTATCTTTCTCTCAGTGTCTCTCTCCCCACATTCACTCTATCATTCTTCCATTTCACCCACCCCCTCCACTCTCTCCCTCCTTATCCCTTTCTTCCACTCTGTCTCTTCTACTCTCTCTCTCTCCATTCTCCTGTCTTCTACTCTCTACTTCTGTTTCCCTCTCCTCCACGCTCTCTCCTTTCCCTCTCTTCTACTCTCCCTCTATTCCCCTCTCTTCTACTCTCCCTCCTTTCCCCTCTCTTCTGCTCTCTCCCTCCGTTTCCCTCTCCTCCATTCTCCCTCCACTCCCCTCTAATCCACGCTCTCCCTCCTGTTCTCTCTCTCTCCTTGTATTACCGTCTCTCTCCTAATGCAGATATGTTAATCATGCTGTGGTTTGTTGTTGACTCTCTCTCACAGCTGTGATCTGGCTCCCACACACTCAAGTGCGGATTACCAAACCACAACCCAGCCGTCAGAAACTGAGAGAGGCCGACTCTGCAGAGCTCCACTCTGGTGCTTTAAAGGGCCCATCTCCTACAACTCAGCTCCTCCCTTCAAGCACGCTTACAGCATACGGTTCTGTGGCTTCATCAGGGCTTCAGCCAAGGCTTTAACCAAGATCCCACCAAAGCACCACCCTTCTCCAACAAACCCCACCATTCTCCACCAAAACTCCACCATTCTCCACCAAAACACCACCCATTCTCCACCAAAACACCAGCCATTCTCCACCAAAACACCACCCCTTCTCCACCAAAACACCACCCCTTCTCCAACAAACCCCACCCCTTCTCCACCAAAACACCACCCCTTCTCCAACAAACCCCACCATTCTCCACCAAAACACCACCCATTCTCCACCAAAACACCACCCCTTCTCCACCAAAACACCACCCCTTCTCCACCAAAACACCAGCCATTCTCCACCAAAACACCACCCCTTCTCCACCAAAACACCACCCCTTCTCCAACAAAACACCAGCCATTCTCCACCAAAACACCACCCCTTCTCCAACAAACCCCACCATTCTCCACCAAAACACCACCCCTTCTCCAACAAAACACCAGCCATTCTCCACCAAAACACCACCTCTTCTCCACCAAAACAGCACCCCTTCTCCACCAAAACACCAGCCATTCTCCACCAAAACACCACCCCTTCTCCACCAAAACACCACCCCTTCTCCAACAAAACACCAGCCATTCTCCACCAAAACACCACCCCTTCTCCAACAAACCCCACCATTCTCCACCAAAACACCACCCATTCTCCACCAAAACACCACCCCTTCTCCAACAAAACACCAGCCATTCTCCACCAAAACACCACCCCTTCTCCACCAAAACACCACCCCTTCTCCAACAAAACACCAGCCATTCTCCACCAAAACACCACCCCTTCTCCACCAAAACACCACCCCTTCTCCACCAAAACACCAGCCATTCTCCACCAAAACACCAGCCATTCTCCACCAAAACAGCACCCCTTCTCCAACAAACCCCACCATTCTCCACCAAAACCCCCAATCCTGCACCAAAACACAAGCCATTCTCCACCAAAATCCCACTATTCTCCAACAAACCCCACCATTCCAGACCATGGGGAGACGGAGTTCTGTAAACTCATCAGTGTAAGACTAATGAATGAGCTTCTATTAGAGACTGGTGGACTGAGAGACACTAGAGTCTCTTCACCTACACTGAGCTGATGAAGAGTCCTGTTCCAGAAATGATAATAGAACATTAGAGCCGTAATAAACCATGCTCCTGTTACTCTCCATACTTCAGTACATCTGAAGCTACATACTTTAGTACTGTTACTCTCCATACTTCAGTACATCTGAAGGTACATACTTTAGTACTGTTACTCTCCATACTTAAGTACATCTGAAGGTACATACTTTAGTACTGGTACTCTCCATACTTAAGTACATCTGAAGTACATACTTTAGTACTGTTACTCTCCATACTTAAGTACATCTGAAGGTACATACTTTAGTACTGTTACTCTCCATACTTAAGTACATCTGAAGGTACATACTTTAGTACTGTTACTCCCCATACTTAAGTACATCTGAAGGTACATACTTTAGTACTGTTACTCCCCATACTTCAGTATATCTGAAGGTACATACTTTAGTACTGTTGAAGGTACATACTCTAGTACTGTTACTCTCCATACTTAAGTACATCTGAAGGTACATACTTTAGTACTGTTACTCTCCATACTTAAGTACATCTGAAGTACATACTTTAGTACTGTTACTCTCCATACTTAAGTACATCTGAAGGTACATACTTTAGTACTGTTACTCTCCATACTTAAGTACATCTGAAGGTACATACTTTAGTACTGTTACTCCCCATACTTAAGTACATCTGAAGGTACATACTTTAGTACTGGTACTCTCCATACTTAAGTACATCTGAAGGGACATACTTTAGTACTCTCCATACTTAAGTACATCTGAAGGTACATACTTTAGTACTGGTACTCTCCATACTTAAGTACATCTGAAGGGACATACTTTAGTACTCTCCATACTTAAGTACATCTGAAGGTACATACTGTAGTACTGTTACTCCCCATACTTAAGTACATCTGAAGGTACATACTTTAGTACTCTCCATACTTAAGTACATCTGAAGGTAAATACTTTAGTACTGTTACTCTCCATACTTAAGTACATCTGAAGGTACATACTTTAGTACTGGTACTCTCCATACTTAAGTACATCTGAAGGTAAATACTTTAGTACTGTTACTCTCCATACTTAAGTACATCTGAAGGTAAATACTTTAGTACTGGTACTCCAGTGGATGTCTACAGGGAGGAACGTCTACTGACACCGGGTGAGTCACCCTCAGAGCACAACCTTGTATCTCAAAAACTCCCCTCCACTTTCAATGCAAGTCAATGGAACCAGACATCAGTCCAAGTAATTCTGGGCCCATTCTGTCCAATTCACCAAGCACACTGCACACAATGTTAAGGCCAACTGGCATGTTTTAATTATGCTAAGGTTAAATTAAAATGGAGAGACGAGGTTTATCTCTGACAGCAGCCATATGTTTCTAGACTCTCGTGACACAAAAAAAATCATAGCCTGCCTTTCTGATCTGATTGCACTACATGTCTATTGATGCATTATAAAATTCCGCTTTGCCACTTTCTGGTGGGCCATTTCAAAACACCCCCAGGGGCTTACTTCGGGCCCGGTAAGGCAGTCCTGAGCACAGAGAATAAAACTCCGCTCCTCTGACCTTTGGCGGCTTGAAGGGGTAGTCCGAGGAGAAGGTGATGTCCAGGAAGAACACTCCTCCTTCGTAGACGGAGCCAGGGGGGCCCAGGATAGTGGATCTCCACTCGTAAATGTTGTCCCCTTTAGGTCCCGCACTGCAACAGCAAACAGACACAAAGAAAGACAGTGAGGACGTGACACTCCGTACACACATACAAATACACTCAGCGGACACGTCATCAGGTCCATCTCCCCGTATCCACACCCACTGTCCAGCTTATCAGCTCCACTGACCATATAGGACACTCTGTAGGTGTACAGGTCCAGACTGTAGTCCATCTGTTTCTCTGTGTACTGTATTACCCTGTTCTTCAATGGTCAGGACCCCCACAGGACCACCACAGAGCAGGTATGATGTGGATGCAGGTATGATGTGGGTAGTGGTTGTTTCTTAGTACTGCTGTAACACTGACGTGGTGGTGTCGAGTTTGTGTATCAGACACAGCAGCGTCTCTGCTGGACTGATAATCGTCCACCAACCAAAACTATCCAGCCAGCAGTGTCCTGTGGGCAGCGTCCTGTGGGCAGCGTCCTGTGCTCACTGATGAAGGACTAGAGGATGACCAACACTGTACTGTGCAGCAGCAGATGAGCTATCGTCTCTGACTGTCCATCTACAAGGTGGAGCAGCAAGGTAGGAGTGTCTAATAGAGTGGACAGTGAGTGGACACAGTGTCTAAGCACTCCGGCAGCACTGCTGTGTCTGATCCACTCACACCAGCACCACACACACTAACACACCACCACCACCACGTCAGTGTCACTGCAGTGCCGAGAATGATCCACCACCCACATCATACCTGCTCTGTGGTGGTCCTGACCATTGAAGAACATGGTAATACAGTACACAGAGAAACAGATGGACTACAGTCTGGAACTTTAGAACTACAGAGTGTCCTATAGGGTCAGCGGTTCTTTAGGGGAACACAGCTTTTTTTTTTAAAGATGTCCGGACAGGACAAACCATCAATCTTGATTGGTGAGGACACTGATAACACTACACCAGTTTAGGTCCGCCCAGTCAAGGACATGTATTGGGGCCCTAGGCAAAAACTCCAACACGTCGCATAGGTCTGTGAGGGACCGGTGTCCTTTGCAGTGCGTTTGCCGCCTTCAACCCAATGATCACTGGAATAGGCTGCAGGATCCTCCACGAGCAAGCGGCCTTGGAGTATGAATGGATGAATGCCTGATAGAGTGGAAGCTATAGCTATCTTCCACAGAACGGAATTCTAATCTTCCATTCATTCATTCATTAACTTTTTGGCTGTGTGTCGATGTCTTTGCACCCTGACGTCAAGAGTCAAGATACGGAATAAGCTAATTATGATAACAATGAAGCTTCCAAGACTGCAAAATGAATGCCAGTGGTTTGTTTTCAGTCTGGAGGAGGCCTGGTGATGGAGAAGGCCTCGGATATCCAGGCCAGAGGACAGCAGGGAGGAAAATGATCTCCGAGTTTAATTAGTGGGCTTCTGCTGCAGTCTGGTGTGATTACACGTACACAGACGGTGGGCTCAACAGACCCCCCCCATAATGATTTATAGAGGTGACTGTACGGACAAGAGACAAGGAGAAGGGGGGGATCAGTTGAGAAACCTCAGCAGCCCAATAAACCACCTCCTGCTGATCACCTGATGCTACAGTACTCGTCTGAAACTGTAGGACACCTTATATACCAGCACGGTACACACTCAACACTCAACACCAAACACACAGCTGCACTACCAGCAGAACCCAGGAGGAGTCAACCCACAGGTATGAAACTCTGTGGGTAGGTTTGACATGGTAAGACATGCTAGTGACTCAAGTTTCCTGCTCGGCTGTGCATGTGACGTTAGCAAGGACGGGCCTTATCTCTGCACCTGACTGACTCAACAGCCACGATGGTAGACACTCAGCGAGCAGCGGTGTCCTCCCTGAGTATCCTGTTAGTGCAGCACCATTGGCAGACGGCTGCACCACGCAGGACTACATGCACACAGACCGTTACCACGACCGTCCTTAACACCACGTCACCGTCACCAAAGACTGCAGTGGTGTCGTACCAGACTGTCATGGAGTGACTCAGAATGGCAGCGGGTCATCTTCAGTGACGAGTCCCGCTTTAGTCTTGGTGGAGGCGCCCAACGAGTCCGTGTGTGGAGGCACCGTGGTCAGCACCAAGATGAACAGTTTGTTGTCACACGTCCAGAAGGCCTGGTGACCCTCCACCTCCACCCCTACCGCACCATCTGCAGGAACTGCAGGATGTTCAAGCTGCATGGGATGGATTATCACAGGACACCATTAGGAACCTCTACAGCTCCATACCGAGACGTCTGGCGTGTTGGGTTAGCAAACACGGCGGCCCGACGCCATACTGAGAGACAGACTTCTGTATGTGTAGCTCAATAAATATTGATCATATCAGTCTAAATTTATCATCAGTTATTGATCCTGGTCACCTTTATCTTCCTTCCCAACACCACCGCACTCCCACACCTCCTTCTGGGTGCTGCTGTTCTTTAGATGATAAGTGTATGTTCAGTAAGCACTGTGTGTGAATATGGACAAAAAACGGAAAGAGAAACAGAAACACCGGCAGCCTGATGGAGGATAGCGCTGAGAAACGACAGAACAAGAGCAAAACTCTCAGTCTGAGAATAACTGACTCATTTTCCTAAACGAATGGAGGAAAGAAATCCATCCAGACCCCACAACCACCACCAAACCAAAACAAAAACACTTCACAAAGGACAGACTTTTCAGAAGCACACCACAAACGTCTGCACTATTCAGCCTCCGACTGAAAATACGCTCCCAAACCCACCAGAACCACACTTAGCTAAAGACACTGGGAAGAGCGTAGACAGTGTGCAGACTCAGAGAGCACAGACTGACCACTCAACGGACTGTTTACAGACAGACCCTTCCAAACCACACCTCAAAGTACACTATAGCTCACATATGGAATGTGGGTGATGGTGAAACGGGGAATTCTGAGAAACAGACTCTCTGTGGGGACTATTTTGCCTCAGAACCCTCTTTATGTATCCCTCCACCAAGAACAGATTCAACAGATTCAGATATTCAGGTCTCCCAATACGCCATCGCCAAACCATCCTAAACAGCATCTCAGACACGCAGCGTATTCATAACCGTCTCATGGAGTGACTTTCGGTGAGGGAGCTATTAGAGGTGGACGTCTGGTTCCATTCACCACCACTGTGAATAGCTCTATGTAAGTTTGTGTAGAACTGAGGGTTGCACACCAAAGCACTCCGAACGAGTCTGTTTATATTGTAACACTTTAATTATGCAGACATTATGCAGGAATTTCCTCTTTTAGTGGCCCAGAAAAAAACAAATAAACAAATAAAGAAATTAAGAAAGAAAGGACTAAATAGGAGGGGTAAATATACTAAACTAATAAAAAAAATAAAAAATAATAATAGTTAAATAATTTCACCATAGCCCTTAAAAAAAATAGATTCAAAAATCTAAAAAAAATAAAATAATAATCCATAAAATATAACATTTAAAAAACTAAGAAAATTTTAATCAGCCCTAAAAAAATTTTAAAGTTTAAATTGTAACACAAAAAAACTGCAATAAAAAGCTAGAAACATTTTAATTACAAAAAAAGTAAAAACTAAGTAAATGTTTATCTCTAATTTTTTTTTGAAAATTTAAAATATAGTACAAATAACGCAAAATATTAAGAGACTTCAAATTACATCCTCTAAAATACCTACAAAACAATAAAAATAAAATAAATATATAAATAATAAATATTTAAATTACATTAAAAAAAAAGAATTATCCCCTCATTTCAAATACTAAGGCTACAGGTGGCGTTGCCCCTCAGACTGCGACGGGATTAAGGATCACCAGTAAGAAGGACTATAGAGAGGGACTGGCAGAGCGCTGGACACTGGAGGTAAATGAACACAGTTGGTTTAGTGTCACTGGCTGTTAGGGATACCAGGGTAGTCAGCAGACAAGTCCATCGTTTGAATAGAGCGGCTCGACCCAGCGGCTCAGCGAGGACGTCTCCAGTTATTTACTGACAGGTCTGTTTGTTTACTGACAGGTCTGTTTGTTTACGCTTTGACTTGACGTGCAGACTTGGTGTTTCCACTGCAGGCATCCTGAGGGTCCGGAGACTCTCCTCTCTGCTGTATTCTGCATATCCAGGTCGTGTTTTCAGGTGATATGAAACCTGCAGTGGAGAAGTTCAGAGATCGCTTCTCCTTTCATGATCAGTGTGAACAGACAATATAAACCTCTGATGTTCGTCTGACGTAGAAACACGAAACGCTTCCACATAGTGACACTGATGCTGTTGATCTGCTGCTGAAACTCCTGGAAACCTGTTTGTGTGTGCTACGAATGTTCCAGCTATCTGCACAGGTACTTCAGTGTGTGCTATGGTATCCCAGGTAGCTGCACAGGTACTTCAGTGTGTGCTAAGATATTCCAGGTATCTCCAAAGGGGATGCTAAGTGTGTGATATGGTATCCCAGGTGGCTGCTAAGGTGATGCTAAGTGTTTGCTATAGTATTTTCAGGTGGCTGCTAAGGTGACGCTAAGTGTTTGCTATGGTAACCCAGGTGGCTGCTAAGGTGATGCTAAGTGTTTGCTATAGTATTCCAGGTAGCTGCTAAGGTGACGCTAAGTGTTTGCTATGGTATCCCAGGTGGCTGCACAGGTGATGCTAAGTGTGTGCTATGGTATTCCAGGTAGCTGCACAGGTAATGCTAAGTGTGTGCTATGGTATCCCAGGTGGCTGCACAGGTGATGCTAAGTGTGTGCTATGGTATTCCAGGTAGACGCTAAGCTGATGCTAAGTGTTTGCTATGGTATCCCAGGTGGCTGCTAAGGTGATGCTAAGTGTTTGCCATGGTATCCCAGGTGCTTGCTAAGGTGACGCGCTAAGTGTTTGCTATGGTATCCCAGGTTGGCTGCTAAGGTAAGCTCCCCTCTTTTGTGGGCGTGTCCACAAAATAAGGTCCACCTACTGCCACCTTACTCTAGACAGCAAACAAGAGATACTAAGTGTATCGAAGCGAAAGCACTGCAGCCAAGATTGTGAACCCTAGGTTTTTGATGTTTGCAGATCAAAGTCGCTACACCTTTACAAAGTTCCAGCTTCCTAGTAGTGCTTGTGATGAACCTACTAGGAAGGCAAAGAAGAACGAGTGGAAGGGGGAAAAGCTGCTCACGATCAAAAACAAAACAAACTGCTTCTCCAAAACGGGCATATTCTGTCTGCGGGGCGGCACTGAAAACCAGGCCAGAAGTTATCCAAAGCATGCTAACAGTGCTGCGGCCTGTTATACAGCAGAATCTCAAACCACAACAAATGCGACGATAAACGTTGTTTCATCACTTCATAACAGGAGACGGGGAAACAGTAGGATTAAATAATACGCCTGAGGAGAGAAGGATGTAGCCAGTCATCATATTTAATCCTCTGATCCAGAGAACTGATCTACAGCCTCTTCAGCAGGCAATCCGTCCAAGCAGCTAACAGAAGCACCTCTCAATGAGGAGCGAAGCTGGAGACGACCGCGGGAGACAGCGAGGAGCACAGCACCAGGAAGCGAGCGGGTACTCCAGTTCCCGGGAATCAAACGGCAATCAGAGACTGATCACTGTTCGCATATATAAACACACAGACTGACACTTCAAGGACTTGGGGAGCCTCCACCCAAAAATCCATTTGTAGGATCTACACTCGCTCATGTAGAAGACTCGTCAGTGGTCATACTGTGTACAGCAGGGTTGCCAGGTTTGGGCTAGTTTGGAAATGCAAGCACAGGACCAAATTAGAAAGCATTTCATTTAAACTCTGGGCTGGAGATTTCCACATGACCTGGCAACCCTGCATGAGATATGGGGAAAAGGTATAAATCGAGAGAGACCGGGGCTTAGGGTGGAGCATGTTAGACCACCACAAAGCAGGTATGATGTGAATGATGGTGGATCATTCTCAGCACTGCAGTGACACTGACGTGGTGGTGGTGTGTTAGTGTGTGTGGTGCTGGTGTGAGTGGATCAGACACAGCAGTGCTGCTGGAGTGTTTAGACACTGTGTCCACTCACTGTCCACTCTATTAGACACTCCTACCTTGCTGGTCCACCTTGTAGATGGACAGTCAGAGACGATAGCTCATCTGCTGCTGCACAGTGCAGTGCTGGTCATCCTCTAGTCCTTTATCAATGGGCACAGGATGCCGTCCACAGGACGCTGCCCCACAGGGACTGAGGTCTCCAGCAGCACTGCTGTGTCTGATCCACTCACACCAGCACCACACACACTAACACACCCCCACCACGTCAGTGTCACTGCAGTGCTGAGAATGATCCACCACCCACATACTACCTGCTCTGTGGTGGTCCTGTGGGGGTCCTGACCATTGAAGAACAGGGTAATACAGTACACAGAGAAACAGATGGACTACAGTTTGGACCTGTACACCTACAGAGTGTCCTGTATGGTCAGTGGAGCTGATAACACGGACAATTATTGCACCTAATGAAGCGGCCGGTCCATTTACATGCCAAATAGCAATAATCAGCCCCAGATTTGGATTGGACTCCTGGATTATTTATGCTTCTTTGATGTCCAAATCAAATACACTTCCCGATTTCTCCCCCTCCTCTTTTTAATCTGGACCAGACGGAGCCAGAAGCCAGCCAGGAGCCAGCATGTGAAACAGCACTTCACCTCCCATCAGACACGGGAAGGCAGATAAAGACCCGGAGTTCGTATTTCACCATCCTCCTCATTTGAGTGCATGTATGAATGACGGAGATCAAACGAGCTGAAATAAAATCTCGCACTTCATAAAAGAAGGCCGACAACAGCTGCTTTAGATCTATAGACGAGCAAACACGCACGGTGAGCTCTGACCACACGATACCGGGAGTGAATCACGCTGTCATAGCTGAGCTCTAGGTGTCCTTCAGCGAGCGAAAACAGAGAAAGGAGAAGAAGTCCTTTCAGCAGCCTTTAACACATCAATCTCAAGTGCTGACAGGACTTCAATAGAGCGTCTGTGAGGCTCTCAGACAAGTGCGGTGATACCTGGAGCCTCTGACCCAGCCTGTCACATACACTCAGCTTTACAACTACAACAGCTTCCACAGAGATGTTGGGGGAGCAACCCTAGAAGCCCCCACACCCAACAAGTGTGGTCATTCTTTTTACCCGTTATATACAAGACCCTCACCTGTTAGATAAACACTACCTCTCTGACACTGTGCTATCAGGGCTGTGTGTTGGCAAGGACCTGGCGATACGATGCTCATCGTGATACGGGGGGATAGAAATCGATATACTGAGATACACAGCGCTATTGTATACAGCGAAATATGGCAATGGAATGTTTACAGAAACATACATATATATATATATATACACACACACAAACACACACACACACACACACACACATCTATATATACACACACATCTATATCTACACACACATTATATACACTAACCTTAGCAGAGCACTCTTACACTACTTGTTTATGCTGGAGTGGAAGAGTCTAAAAGTAGGCTAAAGCTAACGTTAGACACTGTGTCCACTCACTGTATCTATTAGACACTCCTACCTTGTTATGCTGGACCTTGTAGATGAAGAGTCAGAGACGATAGCTCATCTGCTAACGTTAGCAGTGTTGGCTTATCCTCTTTGTTATTATTAATGGGCACAGGACGTCTAACGGACGGCTGCCCACGGACGCTGCCCAGCAGTGGGACGCTGCCTACTTTGACGCTGCCACAGGACGTGCCCAAGGAGCTGCCCCACAGGGACGCTGGATAGTTTTGGTTGGTGCGCGTAGCAGCATGCCCTTAGTGACACTGGGGTGTGCAGCACTGCTGGGTCTAATGTTTATCCACTCACACCAGCAGCAGTTCATCTAACACACACCAAATACGCCCCCAGCACTGCAGTGCTGAGAATGATCCACCACCCACATCATACCATGCTCCTTTCCGTCCTGTTTATGTCCTGACCATTGAAAGAGGGTAATAGCAGTACACAGAGAAACAGATGACTACAGTGGCCTGTATGCCTACTTGGTGTCCTGTATGGAGTGGAAGCTGACGGTACGGACAATAATGCAACCTAATGAGCGGCCGGTCCATTTACATGCCAAATAGCAATATGCCCCCAGATTTGGATTGGACTCTAGCGGTATTTATGCTTCTTTGATGTCCAGCAAATACAGCCCGATTATCTCCCCCTCCTTGGTTTAATCTGGACCAGACGGAGTCAGGGTAATGCTAACGTTAGCCAGCATGGGAAACAGCATTCACTCCCATCAGACACGGGAAGGCAGATAAAGACCCGGAGTTAGTATTTCACCAGCCTGGCCATTTGAGTGCATTATGAATGACGGAGATCAAACGAGCTGAAAATAAAATCTCGCACTTCATAAAAGAAGGCCTTACAGCTGCTTCAGATCTATAGACGAGCAAACACGTTGAGCTCTGACCACACGATACCGGGAGTGAATCACGCTGTCACCCTTGAGCTCTAAATGTCCTTCAGCGAGCTGAAAACAGAGAAAGGAGAGAAGTCCTTTCAGCAGCCTTTAACACATCAATCTCAAGTGCTAACAGGACTTCAATAGAGCGTTCTGTGGGCTTATCCTAAGTGGTTGATGCCTAGAGTAGAAGCCCTGTCACATAGCTCAGTTTAATGCTACAACAGCTTCCAAGACATTAGCAACACTGTGGCCCCCCATCCTAACTTGGTTTATGCTGGTCAATAGAATCTTCTAATGTTTATGCTAACGTAGCAAGTTCACCCTACACCTACTTCACCTGGAAAGCACAAGTTAGCTTATAGCAATGTTAGCAATGCACCCTTCTGCTAAATGTTTATGCTAAAGTGAAAGAGTCTAGCAGTAATGCTAACGTTAGCAGCATGGCCTTATGCTACTTGGTTATGCTGGAGTGGAAGAGTCTAACGGTAATGCTAATGTTAGCAGCGTGCATACATCATATACATGGTTATGCTAGCATATGGAAGAGTCTAACGGTAATGCTAATGTTAGCAGTGTAGCCTTATGCTATTTGGTTATGCTGGAGTGGAAGAGTCTAATGGTAATGCTAACGTCAGCAGCGTGGCCTTATCCTACTTGGTTATGCTAGAGTAGAAGAGTCTAGCGGTAATGCTAACGTTAGCAGTGTGGCCTTATCCTACTTGGTTATGCTGGAATAGAATAGTCTAATGTTTATGCTAACGTTAGCAGTTCATCCTTACACTACTTCAAATAGGAAAGCAGAAGTTAGCTTATAGCAATGTTAGCAATGCACCCTTCCGCTAAATGTTTATGCTGAAGTGAAAGAGTCTAGCAGTAATGCTAACGTTAGCAGCGTGGCCTTATGCTACTTGGTTATGCTGGAGTGGAAGAGTCTAACGGTAATGCTAATGTTAGCAGCGTGGCCTTATCCTACATGGTTATGCTGGAGTGGAAGAGTCTAGCGGTAATGCTAATGTTAGCAGTGTAGCCTTATGCTACTTGGTTATGCTGGAGTGGAAGAGTCTAACGGTAATGCTAATGTTAGCAGCGTTGCCTTATTCTACATGGTTATGCTGGAGTGGAAGAGTCTAGCGGTAATGCTAACGTTAGCAGTGTAGCCTTATGCTACTTGGTTATGCTGGAGTGGAAGAGTCTAACGGTAATGCTAATGTTAGCAGCGTGGCCTTATTCTACATGGTTATGCTGGAGTGGAAGAGTCTAACGGTAATGCTAATGTTAGCAGCGTGGCCTTATCCTACATGGTTATGCTGGAGTGGAAGAGTCTAGCGGTAATGCTAACGTTAGCAGTGTAGCCTTATGCTACTTGGTTATGCTGGAGTGGAAGAGTCTAACGATAATGCTAACGTTAGCAGTGTGGCCTTATGCTATTTGGTTATGCTGGAATGGAAAGGTCTAATGGTTATGCTAACGTTAGCATTTCATCCTTACGCTACTTCAAATACGAAAGCAGAAGTCAGCTTATGGCAATGTTAGCAATCCACGCTTCCGCTAAGTGTTTACATTGGAGTGGAAGCGTCTAAAGATAAGGCTAACCGGTGCACAGCTGTTGCTGGTGCTGGTGGAGGTATTCCACGCGACTAGGTCTGTTTCAGTCACAGGTGACTCCTATTTGGTCTGGTGAGCTTATCTCGGCTACCGTGTTTGTTAAAACCAGAGCGGCTGCCAAAACAAATTCCTAGTAAGCCATGCCAATTAAAAAAGCAAATCTGAATGGGATGACATCATCATCACCCAGACAGTCACGGCTGCGGATTCGGCCTTGGGGACAGTCTTTGAAATAAAGCCAGTTGTTTTCTTCTAAGGACGTGAGCAACCACAGAATCACAACGATGCGGGATTTACTGCGGCGTCTCCGGCCAACATTTCGCTCGGAGGATGTATCCGAGCAGCCTGGTGAAACCGTATTACACCCAGACTGCGGTGTAAAAGCTCATGACGGCAGGGGCATGCTGAGACAATTTCACCCAGAGGGCGGTGCGGAACTGCTGGAGAGGTGTGGCGCAGTGCTTTAGGAAAGGTTGGCAGGGACGAGTGGGTCATTATCTTAATGACTGACACCTGTTCCCCGCTCAGGCTCAACCCGTATACCCTCCTGCAGAAGCTGCTGGAGGCTTGCAGTCCAATCATGCCGGCACCGGAGAATTCCCTGTTCAATTATTTATCCGCTTGCTTCCTGGCGGCGGCATTCAAAATACACAATTTCGAGGTCAGCCAGACAGCTCAATTTAACAATCCAGCACCGCCCAGGAGTAGAACAGGCAACCACGGGAATGGAGGGGCGATAGCTTCACCATCACTGTGAAAAATACACTCATCGTCAAAAGAACAGCTGGTGTGGGAGTGCGGTGGTGTTGGGAAGGAAGATAAAGGTGACCAGGATCAATAACTGATGATAAATTTAGACTGATATGATCAATATTTATTGAGCTACACCTACAGAAGTCTGTCTCTCAGTATGGTGTCGGGCCGCCGTGTTTGCTAACCCAACACGCCAGACGTCTCGGTATGGAGCTGTAGAGGTTCCTAATGGTGTCCTGTGATAATCCATCCCATGCAGCTTGAACATCCTCACACAGTTACCGCAGATGGTGCGGTAGGGGTGGAGGTGGAGGGACACCAGGCCTTCTGGACGTGTGACCACAAACCGTTCATCTCGGTGCTGACCACGGTGCCTCCACACACGGGTTCGTTGGGCGTCTCCACCAAGACTAAAGCGGGACTCGTCACTGAAGATGACCCGCTGCCATTCTGAGTCACTCCATGACAGTCTGGTACGACACCACTGCAGTCTTTGGTGACGGTGACGTGGTGTTAGGGACAGTCGTGGTAACGGCCTGTGTGCAGGTAGTCCTGTGTGGTACAGCCGTCTGCCAATGGTGCTGCACTGCTCACTGGATGTTGGGTCATTAGCAGGTCTCACCGTGGCATACCAACCCACCAAGTTTCATTCCAGTAGGTTGATTCCTCTGTGTCGTCCAATCGTCCCTCGTTCTGCCATTAGCAACCTCAGCCGAGCAAGAGCCTAGCAGGGAGTGGTAACCATTTAAGCTGCACAGCCATTCTGTGAGCGCCCTGCTGCGCTACACACCCGATAGCTTCATTGTTATTAGCTTCCGTGCTTGTTTAGCTTAGCCGCGCTTCGGCCTACAACACAAGACAAATTCCTCCGACAGGCAATCCAATAACCGCACCGCGAATCCAGAAGCCCGTCTTAATAAAAACGTCATCGTCCATTTTCTCTGACGGCGTCTGCGCCTGTTGTTCAGGTGATTCGGTTAGGGTTTCGCCCCTCAGGTGTTTGGAGTCCCAGCTGGGGAAGCCAAGATCCAAACATTTAAGAAGCAATTACGACAGATGCCCTGCCAGGGTTATATAACCCGGAGGGTGCAGCGAGTGTTAGTGGCAAGTTTTTGGCAA
>JAMWET010003661.1:32500-42500 GCA_024036415.1 Prochilodus magdalenae | reverse complement strand
GTGGTTCTGGGTTCTAGGTTCTTGTCCTACTCATCTAGAAACCCTCAGAATTAGAGCTGCTTGTATGCTAGGGGCTACATAATGGGGGCAATCACTGGGGTCCAAGCACTTTTGCAAGTAGGACGCATTGGACCAATTACAGTTATCCAACAACATCACAGAGCCAAATTCTAGGCTTCGATTGGCTGATAATACTCAAATACCCTATAATAATAATAATAATAATAATAATAATAATAATAATAATAATAAAGCCTTTAAGTGGCAATCTTCGGGGCCCAAGCACTTTTGCAGTTACAGTAATAGGCACTGTGCACAAACTCCTACCAATAATTTTAAATAAATAAATTTATATAAAATAAATCAAATGTATTTTTAAGTTTAGCCTGGCTATTTGATAGTACTATAGTTCCTAGATTATTGTACAGTCAGATCTTTTTATATCCAATTTCCTGAAAAATAATAAATAACTAGTATTTCATTTTTATGGCTGTTTTAACTGGAAATGAAACAAATAAAAATCTAGTGACTCCAGGACTCTCACATGTTTGGTCTCAACACGGTACAAGAGGCTTTATTGCTCTGATATCAGTCAATGTAATCTGTAATAGTGCAAGAGTCGAGTGTGGAGAGGTGGGCACAGTAAGGCGTGTACCCGCTATCATCACACATGCGCACACACACACAACAGGAAATGTGTGGGTGTGTGTTTTGCTCATGCACCTGCAACATGTACCGTGGTAAACACAGCGCTGCCCTACAGCACTAACCGCACAGCCGGGGCTACCGCAGAGGGCCGCCTGAACCAGCACTGTGTGGCTTTAAATTAGGGATGTACTCCTGTTTGTTTGTGTTTGTGGTGTCGGTATTCAAATAACAGGTGTTTGTTATTTATGGCAAATTTGGTTACATCATTATCTGTTAGTTTCAGGTTTAGTTGTCATTTGCACAACATGTCAGGACATTTATACACTGAAATGCTTGTGGTGAGGCTCAGGTTGATACTCTACAGCAGGACGGCGTTAATATACATACGAACTACACATATTAAATAAAGAGAGATAAATAGAGATATATTAAATCAATACAAAATCAACATCTGCTGATTTAAGTGACTCTATGATATAGTCCATAGCAGTGATATTAATAATAATAATTTGAAGTGTCAGACTGCGATAGTATTGGTGAAAGGCTCACAGCTTGCTCAGGAACCCGATGGCCTGTGGGTATAAACTGTTCATTAGCCATTACTCCAAACGCCACCGCCAGAACGTGAGCACTTTGGCAAGTAGGGCTGAAAGATGAACACTTTGTTTGGATAAATTGGAATTTAACAGAGTTCGTTTTTTAAAAGAGTCCATGCTGCCGTTGTTTTTATGTTATACATAAAGAAAAAGTGATGGAAAAAGATGAAGATTTTAAGATTGAAGTGATTAAATATAAGTTTTAAAAAGAATCTGATTAAGAATTTGATTAAGATCAAAGTCTCAACACTCGACAATATGATCTAACCCATTACAGCCCACAGTGGCTATAAAAAGACTTGAGAGTTCCTTATACACCTTAGGAGCTCTACTGTTCTGATAACTTGTTCTATATTCCATATACCCATATTCTACATTACACATACCCATATTCTATATTACACATACCCATATTCTATATTGCATATACCCATATTCTATATTACATATACCCATATTCTATAATCCATATACCCATATTGTATATGACATATACCCATATTCTATATTACATACATGCATAATCTATATAACATATACCCATATCCTATAATCCATATACCCATATCTATATAACATATACCCATAATCTATCACATATACTCATATTCTATACTACATATACCCATATTCTATATTACATATAGCCATTCTAACGGCATTTCTAGAACACCATGATGGAATACCAGTTATGAAATTGTTGTTGTGACATATGCAACTGGTATTTTGACCCTATATTGCTCACAGAAGACACCATGTGACCTCTTTGGCACTATAAGACTGATCTCGTATGATCTTATAACTGACCCCTCGTTATTTTCTTCTGGGGGTATATAGGTCTGGGCTCTTATGGGTTAATAGTAATGGGGTTTTCAAAGAAAGTACAATCACTTAACTGCAGTTTAAACACACATACTGAACATCTTAACACCCCAGCAGACACCCCATCACACCCCACTGCACAATCAGACTTAATATATTAGCATTAAAACCCGCCCCCCAGCCGCCAGGTCTGCTGCAGCGCCTCCAGGTTTGTGTTTCTTTATGATGGATGCAGGTACAGAGAGCGAAACGAGTGTGTGCGTGCGTTCGCATGTGTGCACACATGTGCCGCGCTGTTACGGCTGTGTTCAGTTCTTCACTCTGCCTCCGGAGCTCCGTTTGACTCGAATACTTCAAACCGCATAAAGGTTTGGAAGCGTTAGCATGTGTAGCAGTGCGAGTCACAGCGGAGGAATGAGGCATTTAAGTGGGTATTAGCCTTCAGCAGATGGCGCTAGCTCTGGAGCTAAGGAGCAAAAATACGGATTTGCACTTTTTTTGTGCTGAAAAATTCTGGTTGCCAAACATTAACCCCATCAGGGTTAGCTAGGGTGGCCACCTTGACGGGGCGGAGGGCATGGTCATATGTGAGTGATATGTGTTGAAATCGCGTCCGGGGGTGGGGGGATCCGGGGTTTGTTTGGGGGAGAGTGTGATCAATCATGAGTGATACACGTGTGACAGATGTGCATATTGGACATTTACGGAACTATGGAACAAATTTTACGGACATTTACGGAAATACTGAACAAATTTACGGACATTTACAGAAATACTGAACAAATTTACGAACATTTACGGAACTATGGAACAAATTTTACGGACATTTACGGAAATACAGACAAATTTACGGACATTTACGGAAATACTGAACAAATTTACGGAAATACTGAACAAATTTACGAATATTTACGGAACTATGGAACAAATTTTACGGACATTTACGGAAATACTGAACAAATTTACGAACATTTACAGAACTATGGAACAAATTTTACGGACATTTACGGAAATACTGAACAAATTTACGAATATTTACGGAACTATGGAACAAATTTTACGGACATTTACGGAAATACTGAACAAATTTACAAATATTTACGGAACTATGGAACAAATTTTACGGACATTTACGGAAATACTGAACAAATTTACGAACATTTACGGAAATACAGAACAAATTTACGAACATTTACGGAAATACGGAACAAATTTACGGACATTTACGGTAATATGGAACAAATCGCAACATTCCATTGCCAAAAAAAGGACGATTCTGTTTTTTTACGGAACAGGTTGCAACCCTAGTGTGAGCAGCAAATACTAGCTAATAGTACAAGGTTTTTGCTACGTGCTGATATTGATACATTTACAAGAAAATGGTGATGATTGTTGGGGAATGATGGTGTTTGGTAGTGAATAGTGACGATTGTTGGGGAATGATGGTGTTTGGTAGAGAATGGTGATGATTGTTGGAGAACAATGATGTTTGGTAGAGAATGGTGATGATTGTTGGGGAATGATGGTGTTTGGTAGAGAATGGTGATGATTGTTGGGGAATGATGGTGTTTGGTAGAGAATGGTGATGATTGTTGGGGAATGATGGTGTTTGGTAGAGAATGGTGATGATTGTTGGGGAATGATGGTGTTTGGTAGAGAATGGTGATGATTGTTGGGGAATGATGGTGTTTGGTAGAGAATGGTGATGATTGTTGGGGAATGATGGTGTTTGGTAGAGAATGGTGATGATTGTTGGGGAATGATGGTGTTTGGTAGAGAATGGTGGTGTTTGGTGGAGAATAATGATGTTTGGTAGAGAAGGGTGGTGTTTGGTGGGAAAGGATGGTGTTAGTTTGATGACGGTGTTTGGTAGAGCATGGCGATTGTTGGAGAATGGTGTCAACACTACCCTTCCTGAGCATACTGTGGACACTGTCAGTCCCTAAAGAACTCTGACCAGCTGTAACGTCCTTACCAGGAGAGCATATTTAGGTCAGTGTTACAGGATATGGAACAGCTGGAGCAGCTGGAGCAGCTGGAGCGGTGCAGTATGTTAAATCTTATATACAATATCACAGTTTTACCATATCGCCCACCCCCTACTCTCCCTAAACCCCGCCACCCCGCCTCTTCTCAGAAGTACAGCGTGAGCCCGGGCGGTAGATCACAGTCTGGGCTCTTAGTATCTTAAACATCGAGAGGCTAACACTCAGAACAGCAGTGCGACCAAAAGGTCTGCAGCAAAAATGACTAATAAAAGCGCTTAACGAGGGCGAGCCCCGAGCCAACAAGTGTTTTACAAGCCTCATATTCATCTCCCCCACACACACCAGCCTGCCGCACACTGCATTCACACACTCACACAGAAATTAAACAACTCTCTTTATGGCCACAGGATCGGCCCGCCTGATTTAGACTCGGATACACATATACTGCGGCTGGACGAGCCCAATAAACAAGTTAGCTGAATAATCCGATAGCAGTAAATACGAAAGATACATCATTAACCACCTGAGGAATAAACACAGCCAACATACCGAGGTGAAGTCACGCGACAGGTGAGGTGAGGTGCGGGCGACATTGCATAAATATTATATCCTGATATGTCCGGACATTCCCACGATACACCACAGGCATCCCAACATTTCTTCCGAGATAAGAGTTGGAAAAGCTCATTTTCTGCCAGCAAATACTACTACTACTACTACTAATAATAATAATAATAATAATAAAAATAGGTTACACTTCTATAGCGCCTTTCACAAACTCAAGGATGCTTTACAAACAAAAAATGAACAAACAAACAAAAACAAACAAAAAACAAAATGAATCATGAAGAATGAAAATGTTTAGAGAAAAGATACGTTTTAGGTGAGTGTTGAAGACGGAAAGAGAGGGTGAGGTGCGTATAGATGTAGGTAGGGAGTTCCAGAGTGTGGGGGCCGCAACACTAAACAAACTGCCACCCATACAGGAAAGCCTGGACCTAGGTACAGCCAGGAGACCAGAGTCAGAAAACTTTACTAATTAAATGGTTTGAGAAAGATGGTGTTTGGTAGAGGATGGTGATGTTTGGTGGAGAATAATGGTGTCTTGTGGAAAACAATGGGGTTTGGAGGAGAATGATGGTGTTTGGTGGGCAAGGATGGTGTTTAGTAAAGAATGGTGACTGTTGGAGAATGATGTTTGGTAGAGAATGGTGGTGTTTGGTGGAAAAGGATGGTGTTTCGTAGAGCATGGCGATTGTTGGAGAATGATGGTGTTTGCAGAGAATAGTGATGATTGTTGGAGAATAACATTGTTTGGTGGAGAATAGTGATGATAGTGGTGTTGGTTTGAGAATAATGTGTTTGGTACAGAAGGATGGTGTTGGTTTGAGAATAATGTGTTTGGTACAGAAGGATGGTGTTGGTTTGAGAATAATGTGTTTGGTACAGAAGGATGGTGTTGGTTTGAGGATAATGGTGTTTGGTAGAGAAGGATGGTGTTGGTTTGAGAATAATGTGTTTGGTAGAGAAGGATGGTGTTGGTTTGAGAATAATGTGTTTGGTACAGAAGGATGGTGTTGGTTTGAGAATAATGGTGTTTGGTAAAGAAGGATGGTGTTGGTTTGAGAATAATGTGTTTGGTAGAGAAGGATGGTGTTGGTTTGAGGATAATGGTGTTTGGTAGAGAAGGATGGTGTTGGTTTGAGGATAATGGTGTTTGGTAGAGAAGGATGGTGTTGGTTTAAGGATAACGGTGTTTGGTAAAGAAGGATGGTATCTGTCGGATAATGATGGCACTTGGACAGAGCTGGCGTTTGGTGGAAGATGGCAGTGTGTGGTAGGGATCGGAGGCTGGTGTGTTTGTTACAGGGTGGTTAACTGGCTCCGCACCAGGATGCCCTAGCTCAGTAATACCGAGGACGAGCTTACTCCACCATCGTGTTCCGGATTCTCCGTGTGGTCCTGACACGGGATTGGAGACGGTGTTTTCCGATCTCCGGAGGAGAGGGACAAGCCAAGCCGTGAAATCTCCAGCAGAGTCCCGAGATTAAAAATCAATAGCAGGAGACAAGCAAAGCAGCACTTTCACAGAAACGCATCAATTCATCTGCACCAGCTGTGATCCCAGAGCATTCGACCGGGCTATTAACAAATCTAATACCCCTACGCCTACTGCACAGCAGCCTGAGACTACACCCACCCGGCAACCACCACCAACCAAATCCTCCAACAGCAGCAGCAGATCCTCATCAGCTCCACAACAGCAGTGGACAAAAACACAACTAAAAGCTCATCTAGCCTTCTTATCTATCTATTCATACATCCAATCAATCCATCCATCCACCCATCAATCTATCCAATCCATCCATCCATTAATCCATCCAGTAATCCATCAATCCACCCATCCATCAATCTATCCAATCCATCCATCCATTAATCTGTCCATCAATCCATCATCCATCAATCTATCCAATCCATCCATCCATCATCCATCCATCCATCAATCAATCCATCATCCATCCATCCATCAATCTATCCATCCATTAATCCGTCCATCAATCCATCATCCATCAATCTATCCAATCCATCCATCCATCCATCCATCAATCCGTCCATCAATCCATCCATCCATCCATTAATCCGTCCATCAATCCATCATCCATCAATCCATCCAATCAATCCATCCATCCACCCATCAATCTATCCAATCTATCCATCCATTACTCCATCCATCAATCCATCAATCCATCATCCATCCATCCATCAATCTATCCAATCTATCCATCCATTAATCCGTCCATCAATCCATCATCCATCAATCTATCCAATCCATCCATCCATTAATCCATCCATCAATCCATCATCCATCCATCCATCAATCTATCCATCCATTAATCCATCCATTAATCCGTCCATCAATCCATCATCCATCAATCTATCCAATCCATCCATCCATCCATCCATCAATCCGTCCATCAATCCATCCATCCATCCATTGATCCGTCCATCAATCCATCATCCATCAATCCATCCATCAATCCATCCATTAATTCGTCAATCAATTAATCCAACCATCCATCCATTAATCCGTCCATCGATCCATCCATTAAGTCATCCATCCATTAATCCGTCCATCAATTCATCCATCCATTAATCCGTCCATCAAACCATCCAATCAATCCATCCATCCAATCAATCCATCATCCATCAATCCATCCATCTATTAATTCGTCAATCAATTAATCCATCCATCCACAAATTCATCAGTCCATCCAATTGATCCATCCATCCATCCATCAATTCATCATCTATCCATCCAATCCAATCCAAAAACCATGAATCAATCCATCTATCCATCCCTCAATTCAATCATTTAATCAACCCATCCAATCAATCCACAAATTCATCAGTCCATCCAATTGATCCATCCATCCATCCATCCATCCATCCATCCAATCAATAAATCAATCCATCCATTCATCCCTCAATTCAATCATTTAATCATACCATCCAATCATTCCATCATTCCATGAATTCATCAGTCCATCCATCCATCAATCCATCTACGTACCTACCACACTGATTCAGGCTGAGCATCCCCTCCCTCACATTGCTGACTAGCAGCCAGGCTAAATGGACTGTCCAGCTATGCAGTCACAGGTCACTGAGCATGTCACGATCTTCATCTGCCTGTGTTGAAGGCGCTCTCTCGTTCCGTTACCACACTCTCCTCACACAGCTGTTCCTCTATCTTCAGCCCGCCCTCTGATAAGCCTGGTGTCTGTAGCCTGGTCACGCTGTAAGCCATGGAAGCTCACATCCCACACATTTGCATCATGCAAACCGCCTGCCTGAAACATCCCCGGCTAGCCGCAGACCCGGCTGAGTGGCTAGACTTGCTCAGGAGGTTTCTGATGTCCTCTCACTGGAGAAACGAGCTGCACAAATAGCCGCACCCAGAGGAATCACCTGACAGGGATAAAACGTGGTGGGGAGGTATGAACTTGTGAGACATGTGAACGGTTTCACGCTGCTACTGTGCATGAGACGTGAGCAAGGACGAGCCTGAATGACACAACAACCTCGACTCCAGACGGCTGCACCACGCACAGCGTTACCACGACTGTCCTTAACACCACCTCACCGCCACCAAAGACTGCAGTGGTGTCGTACCAGACTGTCATGGAGGGACTCAGAATGGCAGCGGGTCATCTTCAGTGACGAGTCCCGCTTTAGTCTTGTTGGAGACGCCCAACGAATCCATGTGTGGAGGCACCGTGGTCAGCACCAAGATGAATAGGCCTGGTGTCACTCCACCTCCACCCCTACCGCACCATCTGCAGGAACTGTGTGAGGATGTTCAAGCTGCATGGGATGGATTATCACAGGACTCCATTAGGAACCTCTACAGCTCCATACCGAGACGTCTGGCGTGTTGGGTTAGCAAACACGGCGGCCCGACGCCATACCGAGAGACAGACTTCTGTATGTGTAGCTCAATAAATATTGATCATATCAGTCTAAACTTATCATCAGTTATTGATCCTGGTAACCTTTATCTTCCTTCCCAACAGCACCGCACTCCCACACCTCCTTCTGGGTGCAGCTGTTCTTTTGTTGATGAGTGTATAGCTGAGTTTCATCTGTGGGAGGTTTGCTCTCAGGGCTGCCACTGTAGCTGAGTTCGCTAATCCTACTCAGAGAGGTTGCATTAGGATTCCCAGAATGCCTTGTACCTGACTGACCCTTCAGCGAGCAGTGCTGTCCTCCATGAGTCATCCTGCATGGACTACATGCACACAGACCGTTACCACGACTGTCCTTAACACCACGTCACCATCACCAAAGACTGCAGTGGTGTCGTACCAGACTGTCATGGAGGGACTCAGAATGGCAGCGGGCCAAGCTGCATGGGATGGATTCACCTGAGGCCGTTTCTCCTGAAGTCCAGTTGATGTACAAGAGCTAGAAGGCATCTCTCCCCCTCGAGGCCCGAGGCAGTTTTGTCTGATGTCTAGAACCGGTTTGGATTAAGTTGGAAACTCCTCTAAAACAGTCTCCGGGTGGGACAGAGGAGCGCTGCTCTGCGGCAGCAGCTAAAAGAAGCTCAGGACTAAAAACAGACACTTCTCAAAGCAGAGCTGACAGCACTTTAAACCCACACATCCCCAGCCTCCCGAGTCGGAGAGCTTATCTCCAAATCTCTATCCTTCTGTTTTCCTCGAAACACGAGCTGCCTGCAGAAACAGAAAGTTTCTCACCCTGCTAAACCTGCAGAACTACGCTGGAAGCACTTCTCCTTTCCTCACTCGCTTCCTCTTACGGCTTTCTCTCTCACACTCCTCGTACGCTATGGGAGAACATACATACGTATGCAGGCCACATCACTGCTCTCAAAGAGAGCTTCCCACAGCAGTGCTCGTTCTGATCCAGCTCCGACTCCGACTTGTTAATCCCCCCCGAAGAGAAACACGGAATTACAGGCCGGAGGTTCAGGAGGAGCTGCATGAGCAGAAAGAGGCAGGAGAAGCTGGAGATCTCAATGAGCCAGAAGAACCTAAAAAGATTAAAGAGAGGAGAACCAAACTAAACGGCCCCAACCAGCCCACAGACAAGCAAGCCGACACAGCCAGCCAACCTGAACACAGAAACAACTGGACCAGAAACAAGAGAAGCAGCACGGCCCGAAAAGCTGAAACAACCAAGAACGGAAACAAAAACTCTAAAGACGGAAAGATCAAAGGTTAAAGAACCAAAACAGGCAGAATATAGAAAGTTAAAAAGAGGAAAAAAACACCAACCAAAAAACAGAAACAACAGGTAGAACCAAAATAGCCATAACAAAGAGAAAGGAGGAAAAAACTAAAATAGCCACGAGAACCAAAACGGGGTAAAAGAAAAACACTGAAAAAAACGAAAGCAAAGGAACTGAAAGTGCTAAAGAAC
>JAMWET010003661.1:0-27500 GCA_024036415.1 Prochilodus magdalenae | reverse complement strand
GAGAGAGAGAGAGAGAGAGAGAGAGAGAGAGAGAGAGAGAGAGACAGAGTGAGAGAGAGAGAGAGAGAGAGAGAGAGAGAGAGTGAGAGAGAGAGAGAGACAGAGTGAGAGAGAGACAGAGAGAGAGAGAGAGACAGACAGAGTGAGAGAGAGAGAGAGAGAGAGAGACAGAGAGAGACAGAGAGAGAGAGAGACAGAGTGAGAGAGACAGAGAGTGAGAGAGAGAGACAGATAGAGAGAGAGAGAGACAGAGAGAGAGAGAGACAGAGTGAGAGAGAGAGAGAGACAGAGAGAGTGAGAGAGAGAGAGAGAGACAGAGTGAGAGAGAGACAGAGTGAGAGAGATAGAGAGAGAGTCAGAGAGAGAGAGAGAGAGAGTCAGAGAGAGAGAGAGAGTCAGAGAGAGAGTCAGAGAGAGAGAGAGAGTCAGAGAGAGAGAGAGAGTCAGAGAGAGAGAGAGAGTCAGAGAGAGAGTCAGAGAGAGAGAGAGAGTCAGAGAGAGAGAGAGAGAGAATAATTTTCCATGAGCTTGTAGGAGGCATCATCTGGTTCCTATCACCGCCACTGTGAACAAACATTTCCCTCTAACTGATCACTTCACATCAGAGCGCTCCTAACCTTCTTGAATAGCGAAAAAAGCTCCTTGCAGAATTCCCAGGAATGCCATGGAACACGACAACCAAAAGTACGAAAGTGCTCAGCACTCCAACACCACCAACCCATACCCCCAACAAACACCCCCACCTTTTCCCCGTGTGCTGTTCAGACTGAGACTCATGCATGCTGCTGAAACATGAAAGAGTCTTCTCCCTCATAACCGCCCCCGTCCCTGGAAGAGACCCCTCGGGGTGATTGACAGAGGAGCATTACAGCCTATTGCATGATAGCGGCACACAAAGCAGCGGCGGGCTCCTTCAGGCAGCTCCTCTCAGAGGAGATCCAGATGAGGCATTACACTGTGAACTGCGGCCCGAAACGACAATACGGCCTACTGAACCCGAACTGCACACACGAGACGGCTGTGTGCAGGAGTTATGAACACCACAGTTGAACGATGTGTGGTTGATAAGTGAACACATCCTCTACGGGGAGTCCTCTACATTCACCTAATAACCAGCACCATTTACCATCACCTGTAAAACAAGCCACAGATATAACCGCAGGTTATATATTTCTCCTGTGCCCGCATGTATTCCGTCGTATCCTGTGGAAAAGGAGATCTTCCTCGTTTTTCCGTAAGTATGGAGCTGCTTGAGGGGGCATTCAGTTGCGCTGTGGATGCCACAGATACCTCCGTTCACCTGGACAGGTCTATGGTAAAAATCAGGGACTGTGGGACGTACGTCTCTCACATCCAGAAGACGAGCCAAAAGACTCATCAGAGCTGTGACGCTTCTGGACGCTTTAGGTAGGTCATAGGACGCCCAGCCACAGGACGCCCGGCCACAGGACGCCCGGCCACAGGACGCCCAGTCACAGGTCGCCCGGCCACAGGATGCCCGGCTACAGGACGCACGCCCACAGGACGCCCAGCCACAGGACACACACCAAAGGGCGCCGGCCACAGGACGCCCGGCCACAGGACGCATGCGCAGTCACAGGTCGCCCGGCCACAGGATGCCCGGCCACAGGACGCATGCACAGTCACAGGTCGCCCGGCCACAGGATGCCCGGCTACAGGACGCACACCACAGGACGCACGCCCACAGGACGCCCAGCCACAGGACACACACCAAAGGGCGCCGGCCACAGGACGCCCAGCCACAGGACGCCCAGCCACAGGACGCCCAGCCACAGGACGGACGCCCAGCCACAGTACGCATGCCCACAGGACGCATGCCCACAGGACGCACGCCCAGCCACAGGACGCCGGCCACAGGACGCCCGGCCACAGGATGCCCGGCCACAGGACACACGCCACAAGATGAACGCCACAGGACGCCGGCCACAGGACGCACGCCCATAGGACGCCCAGCCACAGGACACACGCCAAAGGACGCACGCCCACAGGACGCACGCCCACAGGACGCTGCTGGCTGTATGGTTACTGGACTGGTTTGCTTGGTGGGCGCACGTATTTCTGGAGGTGAGGGCCGTGCATAAAACCAGTAGCCCCTCCCATCTCAGTCACTTATGCCACCATCCTCCTTACTGTGGGCGGGGTCAATAAAGACACATCACCGTCCCCCTTTCAGCAGCTCCTTAACATCTCCAGCTGCTTCTAACTTCATAATTCTCACTGTGCCAGTGGAACCAACGGATGAGCCGTAGCGACCCTGATCACAGCCCGCTAGCTCAGGTTTAACAGGCGCGTTGATATTTGTCTGGTTTGGTTGGTGGGTGAGCGTATTGCTGGAGGTGAGGGGAGCATGTACATCCAGTAGCCCCTCCCACCTCTTATCCCGTCCCAATCGGTCACAGACTTTACAGAGGTCCTGCAGTACAGTTACACGACCCCACTTCCTCATGTACAACTAATCCCATCCCAATAGGGCTACACAGACAGCGGTGGTGATGGGAACCAGGGGTCACCATGTCTATCCAAAGCCACCAGTGGGCCTACATGCTCAGTGGAACGTGGATGGTGTTAGAAATACTGGGACCATAAATAAACAAACAAATAAATAAACAACCAAATAAACAAACAACCAAATAAATAAACAAAAAAACTATTTAGCCTCACAACACCCTACACGTATCCCTCCACCATGACAACCACGTCACATGACCACTTTCTGTGTGGGAGCTTTCAGAGGTGGAGCTCCGCGTCCCATCACCACCACTACTGTGAGTAGTTGTGACTGGGGAAGTTTCTCTACAGCGGAGAAACTCTCTCAACCGTTTCATCAGATCATGCAGAAGCGTTCCGAACAATCAGTGGAGTTCCCCTTCACGTGAAGTGCTTCCACGGACACAGCTCAGCAGTTTCCAGCGAAGAAATATCAGATCGGTATCTACACTGGAAAGGAGGAAGTGATATGGTGCTCCAAGTAGAACAACAACGGCCTCCTGTCTTCTAACGACGCTCTCATAAAAGGTTCTGCTGTAAGGTGAACACCCGTGCAGCCCAAACCTCGTTCCCTCCCAACCGCAGCGTGCAGAGAGGCTCCCTTCGCGCTCTCCGCCTCAGACGGCTCAAGCGTCTCGCTGATTCCTCTCTGATGAAACCTAACCTACATTTCCTGCGCATCTACTCCGCATGACATCATCTACCCTGCTGCCCGACTGCTCGCCTCACTCAGCGACAACAGTTACACATCTACTGAGCCTTAATCCCCCAACACAATGAGCTCACGTGTGCCAGACAGTCCCCCCCCACACCTCCAGTGTTTCCCCGTGTTAATGAATAAGCTGCTGTAAACCTGTGCCATTCATCAGCGCTTCACAGTGCAATGCCTCATCTGGATCTCCTCTGAGAGGAGCTGCCTGAAGGAGCCCGCCGCTGCTTTGTGTGCCGCTATCATGCAATAGGCTGTAATGCTCCTCTGTCAATCACCCCGAGGGGTCTCTTCCAGGGACGGGAGCGGTTATGACGGAGAAGACTCTTTCGGATTTCAGTAGCATGCGTGTTTAATGGAGTCTCAGTCTGAACAGCAAACCGGGAAAAGGTGGGGGTGGCTATTGGGGCTATGGGTTGGTGGTGCTGGACATAACTACAGAGAGTTCGGTAGAATGTCTGGCGTATTCCATGCCGTTCCTGGGAATCTCATTTCTGGGATTCTACGGTGAGCTGTTTGTCCACAGTGGTGGTGATAGGAACCAGACGTCTGAAGAGTTTAAAGGCATGAACCGTGGGATTTAATGAATGTGCTGCCTGATGTTGGAGACGAGGCTATGGCAGTTTTGACCAGGCCTCGTGAGGCATAATAGCCCCCCGAACGTCTCATGATACTAGAAGGCATTTTCCCAATGTACTATACAGTATGATAAGCCCACCAGACAAAAACATGAGCCCCCTGTGACTAAAATGTACCTGACAGCCTCTAATACACCTACAAGGACCAACAACAGCTGGGACTGGACTGGGCCTGGACTGGACAAGGTTCTGGATGTAGCCACATCAGTGTTCAGACACACTTACATCAAAGAATTGGTCAGTTGGTCCAGATTTGGTGGATGGATGCCCACCCTGGCACAATTCCGAGGAGAATTCCCTGTAGACTGGGATTTTCCCACCGCTGGTAGACCCGTATGACCGTACGCTGCTTCCATACACCTGCAGATTCAGCTACTTCCTTCACACTATGGTCTTTGGCCACGCCCACATGCAGTCCCTCCTTTTAGCCAATCATTAACATCTGCTCTGGAGAAATTTTCCACACATGGAACGAGACATTCCCTGCACTGTAGCACCTCTTCCAAATCTATGGATCCCGTCACCCACACCCCTCAGGGATTTACAGCTCCATCATATTCGTGCTACGCCACCTGCAGGAGCCTGAAGTTACTACCACCTTAAACACACAAGGGCTTGTTTGAGTGAGCTCAGGTGATATCATTAGTCTACCTCAGTTTTGTTAAGGCGGTCCAGACGATACGAAGCCAACTCCAGTAGAGCCGCATTATACACACACAGCAACAGCGGCATTAAAAACCGCACACAATGATTTCATTCAGCATTCCGCACACAGTGCTGCACCAGAGCCAATCAAACAGGACGTACGTTCGCTCTCAGCTGGGAAACACGCAGTTCCTCAGCACTCTGCTATCCGCAACATGCTCGGAAAATCTGGAAGCAGCCGAATCTGCAGGTGTATGGAAGCGTACGGTCATACGGGTCTACCAGTGGTGGCTAAAATCCCAGTCTACAGGGAATTCCTCTCGGAATGGTGCCAGGGAAGGCATCCACCAAATCTGGCCCAACTGACCAATTCTCTGACGGAAGAGTGTCTGAACACTGATGTGGCCTAGGTCCAGAAACTTGTCCAGTCCATGCCCAATCCAGTCACATCTGCTGTTGGTGCTGGTGGAGGTGTTACTGGTGGAGGTGTTACACGCTATTAGGTGAGTTTCAGTCACAGGGGGCTCGTTATTTGTCTGGTGGGTTCGTCACTCAACACAACGTCCAACCCTACACGTAAAGCTCCCTGGTGGTTTAGACCGTTAATACAAACAACTGCATCTGTGCTGTAGACATGGAGACCCCCGGCTCCCATCCCCACCACTGTAAAGAAGCTTGACTGTCTACAATCAACCATTTCACACCAAAGCCACTCTAAATGACTCTATTCACACCTCAACCACCGAGTTATACAGTCCGGTTTAATTCCTCACATAACTACACCCACAGCGGTCACGGTCCGGGTGACGGACATACAGGCCGGTGCACGTTCCCATGCCATCCCGTCCCTAGGCAGATCAAAGAGCGCAGTCTGCTTACCGTTTGGCGCTGGACGACAACTTTGCTGTGGTTTTGCTGGACAGTTTGGTGGCTTTCTTCTGCTGCTGCGGAGGCGTAGCCTGCTTCCTCTCCTCCTGCTCCTCCGGCTCTGGAACCGGCGGATCTCTCTGATCCGCATCTGAGCTGCCGCTACTGGTGCTGGGGCTTTCGTCGTCTGACCGCTGCCTTTCGCTGGACATCTTTCCCCACCTTGGACCAACAACAAGAAGACACTTCTAAACACAGGGGGGAGGGGCTTGACCTAGGACGGGTGTCCCACAAAGCAGGGTTTCCCAGTTTAGCCAGATAACCTGAGGGGTGTCCAAAAGAAGACGCCGCTCCTATTTCTACACCAGGTTTAAGCTAACCTGAACCTGAGTGGAGGCCTGTCCCATAGACATGTCCCTCAAAGCTTCTTCTCCTATTGGATGGAACTGACTTCTGGCTGGAGTTATCTCAGTTTAGCTGGATAACCTAAACCAGATGTGAGGACCGTCCAACAGAAATGCATCTGCTTCTCATTCCGGACTTGAGTTGGCTATTTATTAGACTAACTGGGAATATCTTGGGGGCAGTTTTGGGGGTTTTCCCGTTTTAGCTGGACAAGTTCAGCCAAAAGTGAAGACGGTCCGAAAGAGAACTCCAATGTTTATCCTCATGTTGGACGAAACTGACTTAACCCGACTTAATCCTGATCTAGCCAACAGTAAACCGGACACTCAAGCCACAAGTTTAGACTTCCCACTGCAACATTCCGGTCCACTCTACTGGACATTACTTGGCGTGGAAATCTCGGGAGCCGTTTATTACCCAACCAGGATTTATCCGGTTAGCTGGATAAGCAGAGGCGTCCCTAACGGAGATCTGCCTCACCTTTCCCCCTGCGGAACGTCTATCTGTCTATAGTATAAGCCAAAAGGTGAAGACTGTCCAATATGTCCTACCTTTCCATCCTCTTGGACACGGAATGGTCCAGGTTATCCGGCTCATGTAGTTTAGCCGGATACACTAAGCCCACAAACCCAAATTAGGCTGAACACAGAGGGTGGCGCCTTTACCTCATCTCCAGCCACAAGGTGAGGACTGTCCAGCATTCCCTACCTTCCATTCCTATTGTCCGTAGCCTGGCTTGAGTTATCCGGCTAACGGAGAAAACCTTACAGGTGGGCTGCTTGTAGGTTCTCTCAGTTTAGCTGGACAGCTTCTGCCAGAAGTGAAAGCTGGGCTTAGGTTATCCGGCCACCTGAGAAACCCTGCCTCCCACAACGCTCAACAACAGTGCATCCGAAGCATTCCCGTCCACAGCGTCCCTGACTTTCCCAGCTCAGCCGTTGCTGTATCCCCATGCACAGGAGCAGGAGACAGGGAACACCAAACAAACTTCCAATCATCCATCCATCCATCTCCAGAGCCTCCACAGGTCCAAACTGCCACCTGGACGACACCAGTGATGCGGGTGACACCAACAAGCTCCGGCGGAATCCCATTACTTACACCAGCACTGTCGTCAATTCTGGAAGTGCAAGAGGGCATCCATCCACACTCGGAATGATGAGAGGTGGTGTTAAGGGGGGTGGGAGTGCTTTCCTCTCCTCGCTCTCCTCTGCACAACAACTGCTTAAGTGCACCAGCTTAATCCATTACCCAGACCTAATGGCCTCTATAAACAGCGGCTGACCAAAACCACCCAGGGCGTTCCTATGGATCCCGGCTCCCACAGACGGGGCTAGTTCTTCTCCTTCTCTGGGAAGATGAAGACGATGATGAGGATGAGGATGAAGCAAGCTGGACGCACTGTCCTGGTGAAGAAAGAGCGGAGTTCTTCTCCTCCTCCTCCTCCTGCAGGAGCCATGGAGAGAGTGGAAACAAGCAGTGAAAGCAGGTTGTGCTGAGGGGAAGGGAAGGAAGGGAGCGAGGGAGGGAGCTGGCCAAAGCTTTCCAGACCGAGGAGCTGCATGGAAAAGCAGGATCGCAGCAGAGAAGGAGGAGGAGGAGGAGGAGAGGAAGGAGGAGGGGGGAGAGAGACGAGCTGAGCTAAAATAAAAACCCCATTTTCACAATAACACCCCCTCCTCCTCCTCCTCTTCCTCCTCTCTTCTTCCTCCACTTTTGCGCTAGGGTTAGGGTAAGCCAGCAGCCGGAGATGAAGCCTATCCGTCCCCTGGTGGCTCAAAAAGCCGAGAATGGAAGCAGCTGCCGAGAGGGTTTCCCTGTTGTTGCTGCTGTTGGGCTGTTGTTGGAGATCAGGAGGTTGTGTTGTGGTTGAAGCTCCAGCGTGGTGTTACCAACTGATGCGTAAAGTCAGTTTTTCGAGGAAGAGGAGGAGGAGGAGGAGGAGGAGAAGAAGAAGCGAACAGGAGGAGGAGGTGGAGGTGGAGGAGGAGGAGGGGGGTGGTGGTGGTTAAAAAAAGAAAACAGAAAGACAAAACCCCGCGAAAAGGACGACGTTTTCGCCCCCCAGCCCGACCCCACACGCTTCGCCTTTACCTTAGATGCGCCCTCGTCCTGCTCGCGGTCGGTTTGGAGAGAGAAATCCTGGAGAAACGAAGCCGGGAAGGACGACTGGCTCCGGCCGAGCTCTGAACATTGGAGAGTAGGAAGGAGAGAAGAAGGAGGCGCTGCAGCGGCCACGCGCAGCCGCTAGAGGGCGCCTGAGCGCACTGCACATTTCAGTGGCATTGTTGTCTCTCTTATTTTTCGTCTTGTGTGCTGGCTGTGTTTTTATTGGGGCTGCCAAAGAATCCGGATCAGAATCCGGTTCATTTCTCTCTCTCTCTCTCTCTCTCTCTCTCTCTCTCTCTCTCGGTATATTTAGGAAAATAGATTTCTCAGAAAAGGCTGTGTGGAAGGAGATGGGGTTTAGGTGTAGTCTGAGTGACAGAATCCGGATTTGAATCCGGTTTATTTCTCAGCAGCTTTGAAGTGTGAACACTACTTGTAAGAGTGTAAGAGTGCAGATCAGATGCAGATCAGATGCTAACAGTCTGAGATTAGTTGAAAATGATGACATGTTTTTAAAAAAATAAATCGATTTCTATTTGGATCTCAAATTTAATGACTCATTGAGTGCAACACTTTTTAGGAGATTAAAATATTTGATCAGAATCTGTTTTATTTTTTCTCTCCAGGTACATATAGGAACTAGACGTTCCAGGAAAAAGCTGATTGGATAAAGCTGGGGTCTAAAGTCTGAGAATCAGGATCAGGTTTATTTCTCAGCAGGTGTGAACACTGTGTTGGACCAGTAATGAAGCAGTTTGAATATTTTGGCAGGAGTGCTGATCAGGTGTCCACTGTTTGAGATAGAATTAAAAACATATGACTTAATTCTTGATATTTTTAATTATTTATTGCAATATTGGCTTGTTTTGTTTTTTGTTTTTTTTAAAAACCTGAATTTGAATTTCACAGTGTTGTCTCAGTACACACTGAGTGCAACACTTTTTATTTTTTTATTTTATTTAATTTTTTTATTAAAATATTTTACTGATAAAAGTGCTAAAAAGTTTCTAGTTTCTAGTAAAAATCAAACGTATCACATGGGAGCAACTCAAAATTTCACATTTATATTTTTATTTAGTATATGTTGAAATGTTTACTGATTTTCTCAAAATGTTTTATGATTTTATGACATTTTTTAATCTTAAAATTGAATCAATCATAGTTTTTACAAAGTAAGTCATGATTCCGTGTAATGGATCTGATAATATGGGCTGTATATGGAAGTATAAGACAGGGTTACTAATGAAAGAGTGTAAATGACAGTATGCACATCCCTTCAAATTCCAAAAAATTGCAAATAAAATGAAATTTGCATAATCAAATCGCTAACTCTAAAGTGTCTACTTCGTTAGTGCTGCAATGATTAATCAGCTTAGTCGGCCAAAACCCATGACCACATTACTAGGCAACTACTATAATAGTCGAATAGTTGGTGACGCCATTTCTTCCATTTCCATTTCAATAAAGACCCGTGACTGTAGAATTTTGTGTGTGTATATATATATATATACAGGGGTTGGACAATGAAACTGAAACACCTGGTTTTAGACCACAGTCATTTATTAGTATGGTGTAGGGCCTCCTTTTGCGGCCCATACAGCGTCAGTTGGTCTTGGGAATGACGTATACTGCGTCCTGCACAGTGGTCAGAGGGAGTTTAAGCCATTCTTCTTGCAGGATAGTGGCCAGGTCACTACGTGATGCTGGTGGAGGTTCGTCCTTCTTGGTGGTATGCTGACATTACCCTGGATACCGTGGCTCTTGATACATCACAAAGACTTGCTGTCTTGGTCACAGATGCGCCAGCAAGACGTGCACCAACAGTCTGTCCTCTTTTGAACTCTGGTATGTCCCATAATGCTGTGTGCATTGCAGTATTTTGAGCAGAACTGTGCTCTTACCTGCTAACTGAACCTTCACACTCTGCTCTTACTGGTGCAATGTGCAGTTAATGAAGATTGGCCACCAGGCTGGTCCAATTTAGCCATGAGACCTCCCACACTACAATGACAGGTGTTTCAGTTTCATTGTCCAACCCCTGTGTATATATTGTACACTATTGTAAATGGACAGTATGAATTAAATGAGGACGGTATTTATATTCATAATTAAACAATAAGAAATTACATGTTTCATGTTCCATGTTTTGTCTTTATATATATATTGTTTTTTTTTTTAATGAAGATCAAAGTAGACTTGTATATACATGTATGTGTGTTTCACCTGCTGTCCTTCCTGAACTACTGTCGCGTTTGTATTAATTGAGAGTAATAATGATGAATCAGTCACATTCCTGAGGTCACCAGATCAATAATAGCATGTTGGCCCCAGTCAGTATCCGAGGGATAACAAGATGGACGGTGCTGTTCAATAAAATGGCATTTATTGATTGAACTAAACAGTAAAACGCACTGAGAATAAAGGAGGCGGAGGAATCGTAGATCATATAGATGTACTGCATTGATCCCTCAGGGGGAGATTTGGCTGCCGTACCAGCGAATGTTCAGCACAGAGTGTATTAGATATGCTGTTAGATATTAAATATGTAATGATTAGATACATAATTCCATAATGTGCAAAATCACATAGGCAATCACACGGTGCCAAAGAAGGATAGCCAAGTGGCGACCGAAGGCCATGGGACAGCCTTTAGCAGCATGGGAAACGGACCTGTCAGATTCTGGTCCTCTAGCTTTGGATCCTTTTGGTGTAAAGCTCCAAATTAAAAAGTGGTTCTGGAGCTGAAACAGCAAATCACCATTTAATTACACCCAGAAAGTTTTAACAACTAAATATTAATAAACTAACTAAATTAATATGGAAATATACATTAGAAATATAGAATGGAAATGATATGTCATGTGCCCTGAATAAAGCTGAATAATATATAGTAGATACTGAATAATTCATAGTAGATATTAAATAATTCATAGTGGATGCTGAATAATTCATAGTAGATACTGAATAATTCATAGTAGATACTGAATAATTCATAGTGGATGCTGAATAATTCATAGAAAATAATGAATAATTCATAGTAGATACTGAATAATTCATAGTAGATACTGAATAATTCATAGTGGATACTGGATAATTCATAGTAGATACTGAATAATTCATAGTAGATAATAAATAATTCATAGTGGATACTGAATAATTCATAGTAGATACTGAATAATTCATAGTAGATACTGAATAATTCATAGTGGGTACTGAATAATTCATAGTAGATACTGAATAATTTATAGTAGATAATAAATAATTCATAGTGGATACTGAATAATTAATAGTAGATACTGAATAATTTATAATAGATACTGAATAATTCATAGAAGATACTGAATAATTCATAGTAGATACTGAATAATTAATAGTAGATACTGAATAATTTATAGTAGATACTGAATAATTCATAGTGGGTACTGAATAATTCATAGTAGATACTGAATAATTCATAGTGGGTACTGAATAATTCATAGTAGATACTGAATAATTCATAGTAGATACTGAATAATTCATAGAAGATACTGAATAATTCATAGTAGATACTGAATAATTTATAATAGATACTGAATAATTCATAGAAGATACTGAATAATTCATAGTAGATACTGAATAATTCATAGTGGATACTGAATAATTCATAGTAGAAACTGAATAACTCATAGTAGATACTGAATAATTCATAGTAGATACTGAATAACTCATAGTAGATACTGAATAACTCATAAAACACAGGGAATAAATCATAGGACAGTACACTTAAGCCCAATAACTGAATGATTATATTAAGTGTGGGCCTGGGGAGCTCTCCAGGAACAGAGCTGTGCCCTCTTGGCGTGGCCTAAAACTGAAAAGTGAAAATCTGTGAAAGTGTGTTTAATGTGGAACAACAGTAACTGTGTCAGCTCTATTAAGCTCCCTCTCCCTGCATGTAAAATACTCCAGCACTTCCCACAGCATGAATACAGCCTTTCACTGGAACACTATTATTATCACTTCATGCCTTTACTGCTGGCTATTAATAAGAGAGGGACAAAGTCTGCACAGAGCAGAGAACACGCAGTGTGGAAATGTGGTTCTGAAACTCCTCTTGGCTGAAAATGAATTTACTGGAACTGAATTCTCTTTGTTCGGCCAAATAAGGCGTGATCTGTTCTGTGTCACTGCGTTACGGGCGTCTTGAAGCTAAGGGGATATTAAAGGAGTCATCTGATGTTCTTCATAGAAGCTATGCGACTTTGTGCGGGGTGAAAAACGCCGGGATGCAGTTTTCCACCCCTGTTTCCATCCTATGATCTGGCCTTTAAATAAAACACACTGTTTTCCCTGTTCGGGTGAGCACATGGATAATTAGCTGAGCTCTGCTCTGATTGGCTGGTCCACAGCGAGACGTCCACAGTGAGCACACAGTCACAACATGCGGAAAGAGACTAAATAAAACGAGCCTCTGTGTAAATAAGCTCCACCCTCATTCTGTTTAATTAGCTATGCTAGTTAGCTTGGCGCTAATGCTAGTCGCTAACGTTGCCTGTCCTAGCCATTGGCTTTCCATCTGGATGTCAACACACAGTAGGTTAAAGCTGGTCCTCACTATGGAGCTCTCAGTTTAAGATGATCTGCTTCAACCGGCAAACACGGATACAATCACACAGCATGGCTGCTACTTACAGGCTGCCGTTGGGGTTGTGATGCTAATAAAGGTGGAGCTGCTCCTCTCTACAGTCTCTTCAGGGTCAAACGGCGAGCACAGACTGAAGGCATGAATGGCCCATAGATATTGTTGATGCTCTGCTGTGGCTGTAGGCTATAGCCAGGGATGGACTGGCCACTGGGAGAAGCGGGACAAGCCCCGGTGGGCCACCTTGCATGTGGGCTTTGAGAAAGTGAGATAGAGAGAGGTGCATCGTCAGTATCCTGTACTAGCCCTAAATGCAATGACAGGAGACCAGCCAGGACGTACGGCATGTGTCAGGTGAGTACAGGAATGCACAGACCTTAGTGGGTCACGTGATGGCGGTTTTTGGGGGTTCTGGTGGTGAGTGAGTGGATGTGGTCACGGTGGCTGTAGTGGGCTGGCGAGATAAACATCCAGGGCCTAATGTCCATTCCTGGCTTTCATTTATTCTCCATCTGAGCTGCTTAACCTTCTAGCAGGGCGGTTTAGCATGTCCCTCAGCCTGACTGGATGTCTTTACACTGTGTGAGGGAGCCGGAGCACCCAGAAGAAACCCGCACACACGGAGAGAACATGCATACTCCACACTCCAGGTGCTCCTTCCAGAAATCCAACCCGGATCCTTCTCGTGTTGAGACACCGGTGCTACTCCCTGCACTGCCATGCTGCACAAATTCATAAACATAAGAAATGTAACTACACCCTTGGGGGCCCCCCATTGTTCCGAGACCCCCAGTGGTGCCTGGTGGCAAACAGGACCTCCCCATGCATGTGTGGTCAGTGCGGCCAGGAGCATGGAGGAATGTGCACTGTGAATTTGTCCCGCAGGATCTGACTGGCCGGGTACGGATGACCTGGACTGGGGTAATCGAATCATGGAAGCTTTTTGGCCGCGCCAGCACAATTGTCGCCAACCACCTAGCCGGCTCGCTGGATTTGGCCCCCTGCCATTTCTTCCACTTCCCCAAAGTGAACGTCAAGCTGAAGAGTGTTCCAAATGTGGCAGGCCCACCGAGAGCAGTGTAGTGCTGCCCAACAGGACTACTCCGACAGGGATGGTGCCCCAACTGAAGTCTGTTAGAGATACAGTAACACTGTGTCCACTCACTGTCCACTCTGTTAGACACTCCTACCTTGCTGGTCCACCTTGTAGATGGACAGTCAGAGACGACAGCTCATCTGCTGCTGCACATTGCTGTGTTGGTCATCCTGTAGTCCTTCGTCAGTGGACACTGGATGCGTCCCACAGGACGTTGCCCAGATGACGCTGCCCACAGGATGCTGCCCTACATGACGCTGCCCACATGACGCTGCCCACAAGACGCTGCCCACAGGACGCATCCCACAGGACGCTGCCCACATGACGCTGCCCAGAGGACGCTGCCCACAGGACGCTGCCCACATGACGCTGCCCACAGGACGCTGCCCACAGGATGCTGCCCTACATGACGTTGCCCACAGGACGCTGCCCACAGGACGCTGCCCACATGACGCTGCCCACAGGACTCTGCTGTGCTAGGTAGCTTTGGTTGGTGGATGATTCTCAGTCCAATCCTCACACTAGCTGCAGCACTGAGGATGATGCACCAACCACATCCTGCCTGCTCTGTGGTGGTCCTGTGGGGGTCCTGACCACTGAAGAACAGGGTAATACAGTATACAGAGAAACAGATGGACTACAGTCTGGACCTGTACACCTACAGAGTGTCCTATATGGACAGTGGAGCTGATATCCTCACTGTCACAGTAAGAACCCATATTTCCTGTACCTGAAAGCTCTAATGAGAGTAAATGTTGATACGGCTCAAACTCAGAAGCGTTCTCCAACATGAACGAGCTGCTGATTAGCATGTGGCGGACGAGCGGCGGATGTAAAGGTTAATATTTTATCGAGTGCACCTGCCTGCAGCTCCTCTGTTGCCCTGAGATTGATGACCTGGGTTTCTGAAGAGCAGACGCTCGTTCTCGAGCTGCACTTTAAAAAGAAAGCCAGCTTCCTTCCTGTGCCCCATATGTGTGAGGGTGACATAAATGTGAGCAGAGGCAAAGCTGCGGGTTTCCTCCACTTTGATTCATGGCTTGGTGGTGTGTGTGAGCGCGCGGGCGAATAGGTAGGTGCGTGTGGGAGATCTAGTGCAAGCGTGTGCAGTTCAAACACTTAAGTTCAGCAGCATTCACGGCAACGTGTATTGTTTGAAAGCCGTGGTCGCAATTGTTAGCGCATGCTAAGGTCGGCCTCGGTTAGGCCTGCAGTCACTGTAGTGAACTTTGTCGAAGACGACGACACAGTGTTATTGTTATTGTAGCTGTCTACCACAGTTATGCTGCACTGGAGCGCTACACCAATCGGCACTAACGTCAGGCACTAGCGTAACTGCACTCACTGTCCACTACATCAGCACCACTGACCATACAGGACACTCTGTAGGTGTACAGGTCCAGACTGTAGTCCATCTGTTTCTCTGTGTACTGTATTACCCTGTTCTTCAATGGGCAGGACCCCCACAGGACCCCCACAGAGCAGGTAGTATGTGGGGGGTGGATCATTCTCAGCACTGCAGTGACACTGACGTGGTGGTGGTGTGTTAGTGTGTGTGGTGCTGGTGTGAGTGGATCAGACACAGCAGTGCTGCTGGAGTGTTTAGACCCTGTGTCCACTCACTGTCCACTCTATTAGACACTCCTACCTTGCTGGTCCACCTTGTAGATGGACAGTCAGAGACGATAGCTCATCTGCTGCTGCACAGTGCAGTGTTGGTCGTCCTCTAGTCCTTTATCGGTGGACACAGGACGCTGCCCACAGGGCGCTGCCCACAGAACACTGCCCAGAGGACGCTGCCCACAGGACACTGCCCACAGGACACTGCCCAGAGGACGCTGCCCACAGGACACTGCCCAGAGGACGCTGCCCCACAGGACATTGATGCCACTTTACATTTACGGCATTTAGCTGACGCTCCGATCCAGAGCGACTTACAGCGTTAATCATATTACAGGTAGACCAGTGTGGTGTTAGGAGTCTTGCCCAAGGACTCTTATTGGCATAGCGACCCAGACCAGGAATTGACCCCCCATCTCCCACATGGTGTGGTAGCTCAGTGACAAGTGGTGTTATCCCTTCTGCCACACCAACCACGTCATGTGGGCGCTGCCCACAGGACACAGTTGGCTGGATAGTGTTGGATGGTGTCCAGCAGCACTGCTGTGTCTGATCCACTCACACCAGCACCACACACACTAACACAGTCAGTGTCACTGCAGTGCTACCTGCTCTGTGGTGGTCCTGTGGGGGTCCTGACCCTTGAAGAACAAGGTAATACAGTATACAGAGAATCAGATGGACTACAGTCTGCATCTCCTATAGGGTCAGCGGAGCTGATACAGCAGACACTGAGGGCGGATGCATATCTCATGGGGTGTGGTGGTCCCAAAGAAGAAGCAGCACAGCCACCTAGCCAAGCACCACTGATCTTCATCACCAGAGATCTTTTCTGAGCCAGCAAGGTTCGAGATCTCCCGCAGGCTGCTCCGAGACAGCCCGTCTGTCAAATCTGAATAGATATTTTACCCTTCTCTGTAATCCGGCGGCGGAAAGGGTGAGGAAACAGATAAGTGGTAATTAATGTATTGTCTTCTCATTGTTCTCTCTGTAGATACTGTGAATGACTCATTCAATTGTGTGTGTGTGTGTGTGTGTGTGTGTGTGTGTGTGTGTGTGTGCGCGTGTGGGTGTTTACTGATTAGCTGAATCAATTTGCATACTTGGAGCGAGGCCAAAATCCAGCAGCAGAGATAAGCTTTCGTTGATTGACAATATCCCAGCCGGCTGTGCCCCTGTATGAGCGCCTGTATGGCCCTCCACAGCGTCGCCCTTCAGCCTCAGACCCTGCTACCGGAAGGATTTGCTCTGTAGCCCAAATGAAGTCACCCAAAGCATGTCTGTGTTGCCTTACGAGGCTTATGCAGCTCAAGGTAGCTTCATCCAAACCGCATGGCTGCATCATGCTAGTAGTGTGGTGATCTCTGATAGACGGGCCCGTGTGCTTTCTGACGCCGTATGACACACTGTTGTCAGTTCACATGGACAGCACAGCCCCACTGTAAGGTTCAGTATGAACTCTGCTGCTATGCAACGCAAAATTTCCCCTGAATACATGAAACAATATCTCACACAGTGTCAGGAAGCGAACAGTGGCTTGAGGCAAGCGTGTAATGATTTAGGCATGCAGGCTGCCCAAAGCTAATTGGCATACATAAACTTCCATTATCGGCTACATTAGCGCCATAGCTAAGAGGCGCACATCAGACACTGCACTGCATCTGGATTAATCACAGCCTGAGTATCTAAACCTGGATTAATCACAGACTGAGTATCTAAACCTGGATTGATCACAGACTGAGTATCTAAACCTGGATTAATCACAGACTGAGTATCTAAACCTGGATTATTCACAGACTGAGTGTCTAAACCTGGATTAATCACAGACTGAGTATCTAAACTTGGATTATTCACAGACTGAGTATCTAAACCTGGATTATTCACAGACTGAGTATCTAAACTTGGATTATTCACAGACTGAGTATCTAAACCTGGATTATTCACAGACTGAATATCTAAACCTGGATTATTCACAGACTGAGTGTCTAATTCTGGGTTAATACCAACCTGGATATGTAAACCTGGATTAATCACAGACTGAGTATCTAAACCTGGATTATTCACAGACTGAGTATCTAAATCTGGATTAATCACAGACTGAGTATCTAAACCTGGATTAATCACAGACTGAGTATCTAAATCTGGATTAATCACAGACTGAGTATCTAAATCTGGATTAATCACAGACTGAGTATCTAAACCTGGATTATTCACAGACTGAGTATCTAAATCTGGATTAATCACAGTCTGAGTATCTGAACCTGGATTAATCACAGACTGAGTATCTAAACCTGGATTAATCACAGACTGAGTATCTAAACCTGGATTATTCACAGACTGAGTTTCTAAACCTGGATTAATCACAGGCTGAGTATCTAAACCTGGATTATTCACAGACTGAGTTTCTAAACCTGGATTAATCACAGACTGAGTATCTAAACCTGGATTATTCACAGACTGAGTATCTAAACCTGGATTAATCACAGACTGAGTATCTAAACCTGGATTATTCACAGACTGAGTTTCTAAACCTGGATTAATCACAGACTGAGTATCTAAACCTGGATTATTCACAGACTAAGTATCTAAACCTGGATTATTCACAGACTGAGTTTCTAAACCTGGATTAATCACAGACTGAGTATCTAAACCTGGATTATTCACAGACTGAGTTTCTAAACCTGGATTAATCACAGACTGAGTATCTAAACCTGGATTATTCACAGACTGAGTTTCTAAACCTGGATTAATCACAGACTGAGTATCTAAACCTGGATTATTCACAGACTAAGTATCTAAACCTGGATTATTCACAGACTGAGTTTCTAAACCTGGATTAATCACAGACTGAGTATCTAAACCTGGATTAATCACAGACTGAGTATCTAAACCTGGATTATTCACAGACTGAGTATCTAAACCTGGATTATTCACAGCCTGAGTATCTAAACCTGGATTATTCACAGACTGAGTTTCTAAACCTGGATTATTCACAGACTGAGTTTCTAAACCTGGATTAATCACAGACTGAGTTTCTAAACCTGGATTAATCACAGACTGAGTTTCTAAACCTGGATTAATCACAGACTGAGTTTCTAAACCTGAATTAATCACAGTCTGATTATCTAATCCTGAATTAATATCAGTCTAAAGAATCTAATCCTGAATTAATCTCAGTCTGAGTATCTAATCCTGGATTATTCACAGACTGAGTATCTAAACCTGGATTATTCACAGCCTGAGTATCTAAACCTGGATTATTCACAGCCTGAGTATCTAAACCTGGATTATTCACAGACTGAGTTTCTAAACCTGGATTAATCACAGACTGAGTTTCTAAACCTGGATTAATCACAGACTGAGTTTCTAAACCTGAATTAATCACAGTCTGATTATCTAATCCTGAATTAATATCAGTCTAAAGAATCTAATCCTGAATTAATCACAGCCTGAGTATCTAATCCTGAATTAATCCCAGGCACAAAATGAGATAAGGAGGCCGTGTGTGTTTCAGGATAGCTTTCACAGACGGCGGGGGAACCTTTCCGCAGTGTTCGGTGAATCAATGCACTGACTGTGCTCCAGGGGGCAACAAGAATCGGATAACAAGGTCAGCTGCAGCGGCTTGCAGGACCTCCGCTGCCAGATTTAACCCCTACCGCCGCAGCCAAAAATATGCTGCTCCGGTCAACCGTTTAAGGCTCCGGCGTGGCCTGCAGTGATCGGGCAGGGTGATACATCATCTACACCTGGGTGCGGATATTGATTTAGAGTTTAGCCCGTGTTAATAACCAAACACAGTGATCACTATACATCCCAACGTTCATTCATCAACACATTCATTAACAAAGGTATTAACAGGGAGTTCGGTCCTCATTTGTTCTTCTAGGAAGGATTTGTACGAGATATTAGAACATTGCTGTGAGGATCTGATTGCATTCAGCATTCACAAGAGCATAAGTGAGGTCAGGTACTGATGTTGGATGATCAGTTTTGGATCATTCCAGTGTAGCTGTTTGGGCACCCCGGGTTGAATTACGTGTTCTGTTGATAAGTTCCATAAGCCATTGGTGGTTCTCCAGGGTTCTTTAGCTAGTACAAGCAAAGATTCTATACAAACTGAAATGGCTCTTTGCATGGTAGAATGGTTCTTCAGATTGCTGGAGAATGTAGATTCTCAAATGGCTCTACAGATTTATGGAGGATGCACTGTATATGGTTCTATATAGAACCTTTTCGAAGCTGGTTCTGGAGAGGGTTCTGCTTTTGTCACAGTGCCAAGCTTGTAACAATATTAGAACCCTATTATATGCCACATATATAAATCTGAAGAGCCATTTCTGCATCTACATAGAACCATTCCCTTGACCAAAGAACCCTTGAAGAACCGTCTGTGATAAAATGATGGCACCTTTAATGTTCTCAATGTGCTCATGCACCAACATCTGCATATTTAATATGTTCTGATATGGGAACTACCAAACCCTATATGTTTAAGGTGGTAGTAACTTCAGGCTCCTGCAGATGGCGCCATACGAGGATGATAGGGCTATTGATCCCTGTGGGGTGTGAGTAACAGGATCCATAGATTGGGAAGAGGTGCTACAGTGCAGGGAATGTCTCGCTCCATGTGTGGAAAACGCTCCAGAGCAGATGTTAATGATTGGCTAAAAGGAGTGACTGCATGTGGGCGTGGCCAAAGACCATAGTGTGAAGGAAGTAGCTGAATCTGCAGGTGTATGGAAGCGTACGGTCATACGGGTCTACCAGCAGTGGATACAATCCCAGTCTACAGGGAATTCTCCTCGGAATTGTGCCAGGGTGGGCATGCATCCACCAAATCTGGACCACCTGACCAATTCTTTGATGGCAGAGAGTCTGAACACTGATGTGGCTACATCCAGAAACTGGTCCAGTCCATGCCCAATCCAGTCCCAGCTGTGGTTGGTGCTGGTGGAGGTGTTACACACTAGGAGGAGCGTTTCAGTCGCAGGGGACTTTAATCATTTTGTCTGGTGAGCTTCTTACCGCACACAAACTCAACACTTTCCTCCAACAAACAGCGACGCATCATCCCGATCTTGATTCCTTGAAACCAGGATAGTGTGATATGGCACTGGATCCGTATCACTCAGCCTCAGAGACTCAGAACTGATAAAGTGGAGGACGGCAGCAGATGTAGCTCAGGAGAGATTAGGTCCTTTATTGGCCTCCAGTGTGATATTGTAGCACAGCGCCACGCCGAAACCATTACGGAGTCGTCACCACCCCCCCTCCAACCCCACCTCCCCACATCCCTCTCTCTTCCTCTCCGCCCTGAACTTCATTGTTCTTTGACAGCACAATTGCTCGGCTGTGGGCGCGTGATGGAAACGCGCTGAATTAATATCGCCGGTTAGTAATTGCTTGAGAAATCCATACATTCCCGTCAGCCAGCCTTCAGACTGCCTCGGAAAGAGGAGCGGCGCGGGTAGGCGCAGCTCTGTCCCCTCGCGCCCGCTGGTTTGTTTCCAGATGATTTTATTTTCTATTAATCTTCTCGGTGTTGGGAGTGACACCGCAGGGCCTCTCCAGGGCGCTGATCTCGTTGAAACTTGTGCTTTATATCATCGCTGTCATGTCAGATCACGTGGGAGTAATGGCTCAAGGTGGAACGGAATGAAGGCCTTGTTATGCTAACCTAAAGCTTGGGGACATTCGTCTCCTGTAATGTTACAGGGACGCAGGCCATTAAGTACAGATTAGCGATTTTCCAAGATATCACTGTAAGGAGAAAGCAGTGTCTCTCAGGCTGCCCATGCACCACGCCAGACGTCTCGGTATGGAGCTGTAGAGGTTCCTAATGGAGTCCTGTGATGATCCATCCCATGCAGCTTGAACATCCTCACACAGTTCCTGCAGATGGTGCGGTAGGGGTGGAGGTGGAGGGACACCAGGCCTTCTGGACGTGTGACCACAAACCGTTCATCTTGGTGCTGACCACGGTGCCTCCACACACGGATTCGTTGGGCGTCTCCACCAAGACTAAAGCGGGACTCGTCACTGAAGATGACCCGCTGCCATTCTGAGTCACTCCATGACAGTCTGGTACGACACCACTGCAGTCTTTGGTGACGGTGAAGTGGTGTTAAGGACAGTCGTGGTAACGGTCTGTGTGCATGTAGTCCTGCGTGGTGCAGCCGTCTGCCGATGGTGCTGCACTAACAGGATGACTCATGGAGGCACCACTGCTGAATGTACACCATTGTGGCTGTTGGGTCAATTAGTCGGTTCTCTCTCTCTGTGGTTTGTGTAGGACTGCTAGAACCTTCTGCTGAATGTTGCTGTGCCTTCTACTATCCACTGGTTCCAGCAGCATGCCATGGTAGTATCCACACGGCCGGTATGGTGCACAGTACAGACCATCTCGCAAGCCAGAGGCCTACAATGCAACCTCTCCCCAATTCCCAACTACTGGAGTTGCTTCTGAACTCCTCTCTGAGGCACGAGTCAGAATGGAAGGCACGCTCCACAGGATGACCTTATATAGGCAGTCAGGTACAGAGGTAAGCCCACCTGTCCGAGCATGAGACTTGAATCATTCACACATCTCACCATGTCAGACCTACCCACCAAGTTTCAATCCTGCACAGTGTAAAAGCTCTAGCTCTCCTTTCAGGTTAGTGAATATTCATGAGGGGCCGACCAATAGAATCGCTCCAAACCTGCTTAGTAATAAACCCTGTTCTATCAGCTCCACTGCAGGGTAAGGAAGCAGCTCCATCCTGTACAGCTCCACTCTGGAGGGTTTTAAGGTGGACTGTATAATTCCATGAGTGCTGGTTGATGGTTTGATGTCTTCAGATCACTGACCGGTCAGTATGTGTGGGAAATGACCCGATTCGAGCCACTTGGGCCACTGTTAGCTTTATACATCCTCACCGAGGCATCACAACACGTTTCATCTCTCACTCCGGTAGCTGTTAAAACAGATTTCATGATTTCTTTTTTTTCACTCTTTCTTTTTTTTATGGCAGCCCCTCAAGGTCAGCGCAGTGTGGGCCTAATTTCCTGGTAGTGGCTAACGCTAAGCGTCCTTGCATTGTCTTCCAAGCCCAGGCCTTTTGTTTTCGCGGCGTTCTTCTCTCCTGTAGTGAGGCGCATTGTTGAGCTCGATTTCACAGTCATTTGAACAGCGGCGTCTGCGAAAGAGGAAGATTATGACAGATTAGTGCCGAGAATCCCGCAGACGGAGAACGCTGGGATCACGAGTTCGTCTGTACCGCTACCTTCACGCGTTCTTCAAATGGAATGAAAGTGGCTGGTCCTCCCGAGACGATCGTAATTGCAATCCATCTGGATTTAAAAAGGCTTTCCGAGCGCGTACAAAGAAGAGGAAGTGAAAGAGAGGAAGAGGGGGGGTGAAAGAGACGGGTGTAGCTTCTTTTGTCTTTGCGGCGTCTGGCGCCTGATTTACTTCCAGTTGTTTGTGCTTTTTTTGCAGCGGCCCATGGGCTATAAGAAGGTAGTAGCGGCCCTACCAAAGCTGCGTGGGCTTGTAGTTTCTTCTCTTTCGGCCTACGCTTTGTCTTGTTCTTCCTCAAGCCGATCCACACAAGCTCAATCGAGGCCTGGTGATGCAACACAGCAGCGTCTCTCCAGAACGCGTCCAGATCAAAGTGATGGCGAGGAGCGGACAGATGGAAATCTCCAGTGACTCCCTACACGAAGGCCCTGAAAGCTCCTCAAGCAGCCGCAACAAGTCTTTCACACCCGCTGACACTACAGTCGGAACGCTGTTGTGCTGTTGCACTGTTGTATGTAAGCTTGTCACCATTCGGTTACTATTTGGAGGTTTACGAAGAAGCCTCAGCTTCTTGTTCAAAGTTCCGTGGTCCACCTTAAATGGTGCATCTATTGGGCTACATTTGGGTGCCTCAACTTCTGGTTCATTTTTTTGCATTCCACCTTAAACAGTGCTGCATGTAGGCTACATTCAGACACCTCTGTTTCTTGTTCAAATGTTTGCGTTCCACCTTAAATGGTGCATACTATGGGATACATCTGGGTGCCTCAACCTCTGGTTCATGTTTTTTGCATTCCACCTTAAATGGTACAGCCATTAGGCTACATTCAGGCACCTTGGCTTCATGTTTCAAATTTTCCCCTTCCACCTTAAACAGTGCCACAAGTAAGCTACATAGAGGCTTCTTGTTTAAATGTTTGCATTCCACCTTAAATTTTGCCGCTGTTGGGATGCATATGGGTGCCTCAGCTTCTGGTTCTTTTTATTTGCACTCCACCATAAATGGTGCAACTATAGAGCTACATTTGGGTACCTCAGCTTATTTTTCAAATTTTTATTTTGCATTCCACCTTAAAAAGTGCAGCAATCAGGCTATATTCAGACACCTCTGTTTCTTGTAAAAACGTTTGTGCTCCACCTTAAATGATGCAGCAGTTAGGCTACATACAGACACCTCCAACTTCTATGTTCCCAAATGGTTGTTGCATTTCCAACTCTTAACAGTGCTGCATGTATGCGACTTAAGGACTACATTCAGGTGCTCTGGATATTGTTACAAATTTTGCACATCGGGCCTTAAAAGATGCAGCTAGTTAGGCCCATTCAGACATCCCTGAGACTTTCTGGAGTCCGGTGTTTGCGTTCCACCTTAAATTTTGCAGCTATTGAGATACATCTGGGTGTCTCAACTTCTGGTTCATGTTTTTTTGCATTCCACCTTAAATGGTACAGCCATTAGGCTACATTCAGGTGCTTTGGTGCTCTATGTTATCAATTGTTCCACCAGTAGTCACATAAATGGTGGCAACCTATAGGGTAGCATTTGTTTGGGTACCTCAGCTTCTTTTTCAAATTTTTATTTTGCACTCCACCTTAAATAGTGCAGCTATTAGGCTGTATTCAGGCTTCTCTGCTTCAGGTTCAAATTTTCCCCGTCCTCCTTAAACAGCGCCTCAAGTGGGCTACATTCGGACGCCTCAGCTTCTTGTGAAAACGTTTGTGCTCCACCTTAAATGATGCAGCAGTTAGGCCACATTCAGGCACCTCGTCTCCTGTGGTCCTGGGGATCCGATCTTAAAGCCATGAGGAAGCCAACTTCAGCCTTGCCCGCTCTCTAACGTCTCTCAGCTGCAGAAAGGCCTCACTGATGTTCTCCGTGTTTGGTCTTCAGGTCTTCCTGGCTCCTTCTTGACAAGCCCTGGGTAACCTCAGACCTGAAGGCCATTAGATTAGGAAACATACAGCGAGTGAGGAGGACACCGAAGGAAACTCAGGGAGCGCAAGAACCAGTACAGGAGGAAAATGGAAGCCCAGCTGCAGCAGGACGTGAGCGGAGTCTGGAGGGGCTTAAAAACCATCTCAGGCCTTTTCCCGAATTCCACACGCAGCCTGAGGGAGACCCGGAAAGGCCAAACGATCTGGCATCTGCCCCTTCATCTGACTCAGCCCTAGCTCTTTCTTGTCCTTCACCTAGGAGATCCATAATAAAGAACACCTATCACCAAGCTACAAGGTTGAGAGACAGTAGTTGCTGCCCTGGCCATCACCTGCAGTGACCGACAGCGGCTCTTTCTCCGCCTCGTGCTGCGGTCGCGCAAGACAAGCAGCACCACTGCTCAAGCTGAAGAGCATCAGACACTCCACTACCCGGGTTAGCTTCTGCACACTACTATGGCCCCATACTATCCTATCTATCTAATATATACCCTATATATACAGGGGTTGGACAATGTAAACTGAAGAACACCTGGTTTTGGGACACAGTCTCATTGTATTAGTATCAGTGTGGTCGGGAGGTCCTCTTTTGTCGGCCAATACAGCGTCATCTCACCTTGGGATGAGTTATACTGCGTCATGCCACAGTGAGTTCAGGAGGGAAACAGTTAGAAAGCCATGTCTTTCTTGCAGGGATAGTTCTTTCAGGTCCTACGTGATGCTGTTGGGGTCGTCCTTCTTGGTGGTAGCGTGGGCCACATTACTCCTGTATACCGTGGATTCTTGATACATCACAAACAGGACTTGCTGTCTTGGTCACAGATGGCGCCAGCAAGACGTGCACCAACAGTTTGTCCCCCCCCCCTCCTCTTTTGAACGTCTGGTATGTCCCATAATGCTTTGTGCACATTGCAGTATTTTGAGCAGAACTGTGCTCTTACCTGCTAACTGAACCTTTTACAACTCTGCTGCTTACTGGTTGCAATTGTGCAGTTAATGAAGAGTGTCTCCACCAGGCTGGTTCCAATTTAGCATGAGCCACCCTCCCCGCACTAACATGACCGTGTGTTTCAGTTTCATGGGCTGTTCAAGACCCACTTTGTCTAATTTCAGAGGATGACTGAACTATTGTGCAGTATTCACTACTGCACCTCATCACCTTTATCTCACCCATATACCACCTGTATATCACCTGTATATCACCTGTATATCGTCAGTATACCAACTGTATACCACCTGTATACCACCTGTATACCATTATATATTACCTGTATATCACCTGTATACTGCCTGTATATCGCCTGTATACCACCTGTATACCTTCTGTATATCGCCTGTATACCACCTGAATACCACCTGTATACCTCCTGTATACCACCTCTATACCTTCTGTATATCACCTGTATACCACCTGTATACCTCCTGTATACCACCTGTATACCTTCTGTATACCTTCTGTATGTCACCTGTATATCACCTGTATACCGCCTGTATACCGCCTGTATATCACCTGTATACCACCTGTATACCTCCTGTATATCGCCTGTATACCACCTGTATACCACCTGTATATCAACCTGTTATAAACCTTCTGCCATGTCACCTTTATACAACCTTGTATACCCACCTGTATTACCTCCTGGCTAATATCGCCTGTTATAACCAGACCTGTATACCTCCTGTATATCACCTGTATATCACCTGTATACCTTCTGTATATCACCTGTATATCACCTGTATATCACCTGTATACCTTCTGTATATCACCTGTATATCACCTGTATACCACCTGTATACCTCCTGTATATCGCCTGTATACCACCTGTATACCTCCTGTATACCTTCTGTATATCACCTGTATACCTTCTGTTTATCACCTGTATATCGCTTGTATACCACCTGTATACCTTCTGTATATCACCTGTATATCACCTGTATATCACCTGTATATCACCTGTATACCACCTGTATATCACCTGTATACCTTCTGTATATCACCTGTATATCACCTGTATACCACCTGTATACCTCCTGTATATCACCTGTATATCGCTTGTATACCACCTGTATACCTTCTGTATATCACCTGTATACCTTCTGTTTATCACCTGTATACCTCCTGTATATCACCTGTATATCACCTGTATATCACCTGTATATCACCTGTATATCATGTGTATATCGCTTGTATACTCGGCAATTCTGAATTAAATGAGTAAAACTCGCTAATTGTTAGCTGTTATTTGTTTTGGGACTCAGATCACGCATGCAAAATTTGATCTAGACTCTCTTACAGTGGATGCTACTGTGGACAATGAGACTAATATAATTAAAAATCTTAAAAGCAGTTAAATTATTAAATCTTAAAATAATTAATATCACATCACTATTATTTTCAGCTCTATATCAGTAAATAACAGGTTTAATTAAGATGGTCTTTAACTGAGCAACTTTGCAGATGCAAGGATTGGAATGTTTGTCTAGCATTTTGACTTATTTGCTGGCAGCTGATTACGCTAATGTCAAAAGATTTATCTTTATTAAACTTTAATAATCGTAACCTGTGAAGGACCTCTGATAAAGCTGGACCTCCTGTCATGTATTCTTTGTGAAAAGGTCACAGTCTGATGTATTAGACCTCACTCAGCTGTTCAGTGCTTGGTCCCCACAGATTGCCAATTGCATTTATATTTAAAATGAACTTCATACACAAATAAACTCAGTGTTTTTATTATAGCTTTTAGGAAGACGCCACTTCTTCCTGTTTAGAGTGCAGGGAGGTCAATCTGTTTTTGATAAATTGCTGTGAAGCTGTAACATTGTCACCCGGCATGCCATGTGCTTTTCACAACCTTGACTAACTCTGCCCCTTTCCCTAGCTCATCAGGTTTATTCCTGTTAACCACATCCTCTTCCTCTTTGTAGTACAGGGCCGTGTGCATGTGTGTGTGTGTTAGTGTGTGTGTTAGTGTGTGTGAGTGTGTGGTATGTAAATGGAGTAGGCGCTGTATATTTATCTTTCGCTCTCGAGAGCTGCACTGGAACCGCATTCATCACATACC
>JAMWET010003660.1:22500-173341 GCA_024036415.1 Prochilodus magdalenae | reverse complement strand
GTGTGTTACCACTAGAGGGCAGCACTGGATAATGTAAGAGACACTGAAATGAAACTGAAAGTAACTTTAAGCTGCAGATCTCAGTAGTGTCCATCTGCAGGTCCTCAGGCTCACTGTCAGCTCCTAGTGCTTCTGCTGCAGCAAATGAGACCTTCAGAACTGCAGCAGCGTGTTCAGCTCTCATGAGTGAGGGGGAATGAACAGTGGACTGAACTCTCATACACTAACACTTTAGATTCTTTACTGATGTATGAACTACATCACAATATTTTTATTTCATTATCACTTAGACTTAATCTCAAACACGCTTTAATGAATAACACAAGACAAGATTATGATCTTACACTATAAATATAAAAATATTAATTTATTATCTATTGTTATTATTAATCTATGATAAGTGTATTGTTCTGTAGACAGTTGTCTAAATAAATGAATGATGTGAACAGTGATATCTCCTAGTATATTTTATTCACTGTAGAAATTCAGAATGTAATATTTATTGATTTGCTGATACTGACTGATACACACTCTAACATGTGAATTAAGAGTAGCAGCACTTTGTTTTCCACTTTGAGAACTGGGTTAAAGGTCACTTAATGGATCTAAAACTGGTACATAGTAGTAATACTGTATGTTAATATAGCAGATAGACTATAATAGTCTTTTCCAAGTCTTTTCCAAAATGTCCGCTTCACTCCTACACCAGTGGGGTCACCTGGCCAATCATAATCATATTCAATAACTACATCTGAAATATAAAAGGTTAAACAGTAAACAGTCATTTACTGACAGATATGACGACCAGATCTCGATAGTTACACGCCTTACTGAAACATCAGTGTAACAGTCTTTATATAAATATTGTGGTTTCTGATAAATACATATTTTGTATTGTTTTCTTCATAAAATGCTATTTCATGCTCAGTATGAAGCAGACACACTACACAGCAGAGCTGTACTACATGGAGTGGTCACAGTGAGAGCACCAATAACCGTCAAGATCAAGTTTATTTTAGAGTGCTCCATACTGTCTCAGACTGATGCTCCACCCTCTGTACTGACTGTCTCAGGCTGATGCTCCACCCTCTGTACTGACTGTCTCAGACTGGTGCTCCACCCTCTGTACTGACTGTCTCAGACTGGTGCTCCATACTCTGTACTGACTGTCTCAGGCTGATGCTCCACCCTCTGTACTGACTGTCTCAGGCTGATGCTCCACCCTCTGTACTGACTGTCTCAGGCTGATGCTCCATACTCTGTACTGACTGTCTCAGGCTGATGCTCCACCCTCTGTACTGACTGTCTCAGGCTGATGCTCCACCCTCTGTACTGACTGTCTCAGGCTGATGCTCCACCCTCTGTACCGACTGTCTCAGACTGGTGTTTTCTCTTGTACTGCACTTAATCTGTCTGTTCACTGGACTGCTGCACCATAATATACATATACAGCTACACACAATGTGAGGTTTACAGGTATGTAAGGTATTTTAGATGTACCAGCAGCTCTGTACATGTCTTTTGAGTTTAATGTTGATGGTAAAATAGTGGGAAATCTGAGAAAAGGTCTAAAACACTCTACATGTACTTTTATCAAACAAGGTCTCAGGCTTTAGACAACTACAGATCAGATCAGCATGTCTCTGTGATGAAGCTGCTGTAACACAGCTAGTTACAGGTAGTTAAGTACATGTCTAAATTTAGAAGAACACACAATTCAGGAGGAGCTTGTCATTTCACAAGCAGATTAATCAGCTCGGTCAGCTCCACCATTTACACGCTTCTACAAGAGTTTAGAACAGCTCAGATCTGATCGGCAGTGCTGTAGTTGGATCTGCAGTGCTGTGTGGTCAGTAGTTGATCTGCAGGGCTGTGTGGTCAGTAGTTGAATCTGCAGGGCTGTGTGGTCAGTAGTTGATCTGCAGTGCTGTGTGATCAGTAGTTGAATCTGCAGGGCTGTGTGATCAGTAGTTGAATCTGCAGTGCTGTGTGGTCAGTAGTTGATCTGCAGGGCTGTGTGGTCAGTAGTTGGATCTGCAGTGCTGTGCGGTCAGTAGTTGATCTGCAGGGCTGTGTGGTCAGTAGTTGATCTGCAGGGCTGTGTGGTCAGTAGTTGAATCTGCAGGGCTGTGTGATCAGTAGTTGATCTGCAGGGCTGTGTAATCAGTAGTCGAATCTGCAGTGCTGTGTGGTCAGTAGTTGATCTGCAGGGCTGTGTGGTCAGTAGTTGGATCTGCAGTGCTGTGCGGTCAGTAGTTGATCTGCAGGGCTGTGTGGTCAGTAGTTGTAGTAGTTGTAGTGAGTTTAGGAACACAATCACACAAGCACCTGCGATCTGATCACCTCACTCTTCCAATCTTATTCTCTGAGTGAGAATAAGTTACTGCCAGTGTTTGTGTTGATATTAGGTTCTTATTTTTGAGCATCACTTCAAGTTTTGGCTCATCATCTCACATTTAATAACCAGTAAGGATTATAGTATTACAGGATTACAGTGCACAGAAGTCAACCATAACTCTCAGGGAGTCTTAACAGAGTGTAGCGAGTGCCCAGTCTTAGTTACTGGACTCCTGATTTCTGTTTAGTTTTTTGATTGAGCTCACTGATCAACAACTGATCTAAATATCTGATTCAGTTATTATTATCAGTACAGAAGTACAGAACAGGTCAGCATGTCTCTGTGATGAAGCTGTAACACAGCTAGTTACAGTTAGTTAAGGAGATGTCTGACTTTAGAAGAACACCGTTCAGGAGGAGCCTGTCATACATATTCATTATTATTAGAATCATTCACAGAGAGCAGATCATCTGAGGAGCATCCATTACACTAGCTGCACACGGTGATGGGTAGTAATGGAATACGTGGAGACTTTGTGGGCTGAAATGCTAACTGAAATCTCCTGATCAGTAAAACTGGTTTATTTTAGCGTATATGATTTATTTTAGTTTCTGAATTATATAACTGGTATAACCTACACAGATCTTCCCTGAATACCACAGCGTTTCCTGATGAGACTGATCATCCTCAACTCAGCTACACTCATCAAAACCAAACACTTTAAACAAACTACATGACTAATAAAGAACAGAGTCCATACAGTGAACATTCCTACATTTATAAATAGGAGTTAATGTCCTACCTGTGTATCTCTGGACATTGTGTGGTGTTAAACAGGTGGTTTCAGCTCCTGAATGAATGTAATGTCGTCTGTTCTGCCGGTAAGAGTGGAGGATGAAGTTACAGTGGGCGGAGTTCACTGAACAGCCTCACTAAAACAGGGTTAGTCTAAATCTCAGTAATGCTGTGGGTAAGAAAACACTCTACAGGTGAGTTCACCTGCAGTCTCACTAAGACACCGAGACTACAGCCTTATCTCTATGACAAGCTAAAGTCCAGCAGGATGAGCTCAGCTGTAAAAGCTCCATGGTGAAAGTAGATCTCTGATCTCAGAAATCTGATCTGCAAGGGTCCAGATCATGTTCTCTCCAAGTTACACTTATTAAACACTCTGGATAACTTAAAGTACCATCAGGAACTATTATCAGATTATTTTAATCTCCAGTCTGAACACTGAAATACAGGGTTTCTCCTTTTATAATAATGTCAGGTTTTGTTTCAGTTTTGTTTTGAAGGTCTCTTTAAATTGTAATTTCAACTCGGGGTAATTCGTTTTTAATATTTTATTTTAAATTTAAAGTAAATGACCTCTAGAGTACTAGAACCCTTGGTTCATTAGAACTCTCTTTATACTCCTGCTCAGTATTAATGGGTTACCATGCTTATCACTTTATGACACTGTTAAGATAATTATTAACTCATAATGCAGAACACACTAACACCTTATTCATGGTACTACATAAAGACAGTGCTTATTCATTTTCATATTCATTTTTATTTCCCTTAAAATATGGAGGTAGGCCACATATTTCTGTTATCAATTTCTCTGGTTGATCATGTCGTTAAGAGGACTTCAACTTTTTAAACAACGCAGGGGAACATGCTCCTGCAGAAACGAAAGATATTTCTAATTTCAAACTGGGAGGTTAGAAATTTGATCTCCTACATTATGTGCTATTATAATACTTCATAGACTGGTGGGCAAATTAGGCTAAATATGAAGACGTGTTTTAAGTTTTCTTGTAAATTATTCAAATAATCAGTCAGTGGTTATTATAAAGAATCCAAAATTAGTTAATATTTATTCAGTACATATGTAGTTATTTCACTGGTCATAAAGGCTCGAGAACCAAGTAATCTTTGTAACTTTCTAAGAACGTTGTTATTGTCTAAGAGTCATGAGAAAACCAAACCCTATATTTCACAAGAGGGCAGTGTAAACCTGTGTTTGTACAAGTACAGCTAGTTCCATATGGATTAAAGCAAGTCTTAGACCGAACACTTCTGTAAAAGTGTTTTTAGCTTTGTCACTCCTCCTCTGGTATAAATGGAAACAGTCTTACTGAATGTTACTGTAAAACACACACAGTTTGAATGATGAAACTGTAGTGATCTAGTGATCTCCTCCATATGATTATTCAAGGATTCAAGGATTCAAGGAGACTTTATTGTCATTCGCATCACATGTGGTACATGGGGTGGAACGAAATTGTGGTACCCAAGGACCCAGTTTTACCCAGACAGCAGTACTTAAATAAATAAAATAAACATAAATATATAAAAATATATGTAAAAATGAAAAATAAAATAAGCAGGAATAGAGAAGGTAGCAGCAGAGTGTAATAAAGTGACTAGTGTTGCTAAAGTGTCGGTGCAGTGGTTCCACTAAGTGGCGTTTAAAAGTCTTACAGCTTCCGGAATGAAGCTGTTCCTCAGTCTGTTCGTTCTACACTTAACGCTCCGCAGCCTCCTGCCTGAGGGGAGCGGGACAAACAGTGAGTGTGCTGGGTGAGTGGGGTCCCTCATGATGCAGGTGGCCCTCTTCCTGCATCTGGAGGTGTATATGTCCGTGGTGGTGGGGAGGCTGACTCCGACAGACCTCTGTGCAGCCTTCACCACCCTCTGCAGAGCTTTCCTGTCTGCAGCAGAGCAGCTTCCGTGCCACACGTTGATGCTGGAGCATAGAACGCTCTCCACCACACATCTGTAGAAGGAGGTGAGGACCAAGCTCCCGAGCCCAGCTCGCCTCAACCGCCTGAGGAAGTAGAGCCGCTGGTGTGCCTTCCTGACCAGGCTGGAAGTGTTGTTGCTCCAGGTGAGGTTGTTGCTCAGGTGAACACCCAAGTACCTGTAGCTGGAGACCACTTCCACCGCAGACCCTCCGACATGCAGGGGGAGGTGGGCATGTCTGCCCCTTCTGAAGTCCACAATCATCTCCTTCGTCTTCTTTATGTTGATGCAGAGGTTGTTCTTTCTGCACCAACCCTCCAGGTGTTCTACCTCCTGCCTGTAGCCGGACTCATCACTGTTTGTGATGCATCCGACCACTGCCGTGTCATCCGCAAACTTCACAATATGACAGCCTGGGTGGATGGGTGAGCAGTCATATGTGAGCAGCGTGAACAAGAGGGGGCTCAACACACAGCCCTGAGGGGAGCCAGTGCTGAGGATTGTGGTGGAGGAGGAGAGGTTGTGGATCCTCACAGACTGCGGCCTGTTGGTCAGGAAGTCCAGGACCCAGTTGCAAAGAGAAGAGCGCAGACCAAGTGAGGAGAGCTTATCTGTCAGTGTCTGGGGTATCATGGTGTTGAAGGCGGAAGTGAAGTCCACAAAGAGCATACGGACATAAGAGTCCTTCTGCTCCAGGTGGGTGAGGGCAGTGTGGACCACAGAGGAAATGGCATCATCTGTGGATCGGTTCCTCCTGTAGGCGTACTGGTGTGGGTCCACAGTGACGTCGATGGTGGCTTTGATGTGGGTCATAACCAGTCTTTCAAAGCATTTAGTGACTATCGGCGTGAGAGCTATCGGCCGGTAGTCATTCAGACCTGTCACTGTGGAGCTCTTGGGGACCGGGATGATGGTGGCGGTCTTCAGGCAGGTGGGAACAGCTGCCTGGGTGAGGGAGACATTGAAAATGTCTGCCAGGACCTCGGAGATCTGATCAGCGCACTCCCGTAGTACTCGTCCGGGTATGTTATCCGGACCAGCACTTTTCCGGGGGTTGATCCTCCTGAGGGTCCTCCTTACCTCTGCTGGTGTCACACTGAGGGGTACTTCTCCAGGTGTAGGGGTGAGTCTTATGCTGGGCGGGGTGTCAGGGTCCTCAAAGCGGGCATAGAATTTGTTGAGAGCCTCGGGCAGGGAGGGGTCTTTGGAACATTGTGCATCTCTGGTTTTATATGGTTTATATATGAAGACCCATTAGAAGAGGATCCGATAGCATCTCGTTTTCTCTTAACAGTTGGGACTGGTCCCCGCCCCCAAAAGTCAGGGGGTTTGACCCTCAAACACCTGGGGCAAGGCCCTACACAGCGTGAACAATTAAAAACTCTGTTAAAGACTGGGGCTAACCCCCCCCTGAAACGGTCATGTACCCCCAGTCACCCCGAGGCTCCAGCACAACATGTGGCCAACATCCTGTCTGCTGAGGTGTCACGAGATAAGACCCTATTTATGACTTGGGAAACAACGGCTCTCAAGAGACGGTCATAAAGTCATAAACTTCTCCAAGAACAGGCCATTGATAGAGAAAACAGATCATTAAGACCAGAAGTGCCCCTTATCTGCCCTTTTGCCAGTTATGGACAGGAACTAGGGGTCTCTCTGTAGTGATCCATCTGCATACTTACAAACTTCTAAGAAGCTCCTAGAAACAGACTCTAAAGAGCACTCCTAAGGAATCTCCTAAATCTACATTTTCCAAAATGTAGATTCCCAAAAAACCCTTTGTTCGAATTGCTCTGTCAGATGCTGTTAATGTTGGTTAAAGTGTCAGTTTATAATCCAAACCCAGTCAGGATCCACTTTAGAACCATTATTTGAATATGTTCTTTTCCCCTCTCTCTCTTTATGTGTTAGGATTGTTAAGCTGTGATCTAGTTTATTTAATCAACATTATTACTAACTCTCACCTTTTTATAAGTAGTTTAGAACCTCACATGTGTAGTTATAGTTATTAAACTTGTGTTGACTGAGTCGTGATTCAAAAGACGCTTACCATGAATCATGTTTTAAATCATGACTTGCAATTTTACTGTATCCTCTGTTTTACCAAATGTTTGATGCTTTGTTCCAATATAACCAACCCAACGCAGTAGGATTTGAAAGGTTAATAAGTAACCCTAATACAAAGTGGGTATACTTATTAACCTCAGCATATATTAACTTAATTCTACTCCTTCTATATTCTGGTTTTCCGTAATATGTGTTCATTCTACACATGACACGCCTGTTTTACTAAGGATACAACCATGCTTTGAAATTCTCAAATGTATGTGAACATGTGACACTCTTGTGGAAGAATGAGCAGACTAATGCATATTCATGAGAAAGTGACCACGGACCCCTCCTCCGTTCCGCCTTTAAGGCCTCTACTTAAACTCAGGTCACAGACAGAGAAATTACAGTCCAGCTCTTCAGTGAGAGATGCTTCAGTTCAGTTAAGTTTTAGCTCAGCTCCGGCTCCAGCTCGGCTCAACTCTCTGAGCTCTCTTAGAGGGCTAGGCTCTCCGAACCCAGAGCTCTCTCTCGGCTCATTTCTTCTGCACGCATGAGAGAAGCTCTCGCCTAGGTCAGCTCGACCTCCCAGAGCTTCTTTCACCTCTCCACTCATGCTACAGACTCAGAGAACTGGCTAGACCCTCTCTCAGAGGGCTAGGCTCTCCAAGCCCACAGCTCTCTTTCTCAGGTTCAGCAGCTTTCGGGGAGCTTCTCTCACCTCTCCACTCCATGCTACAGACTCAGAGAACTGGCTAGACCCTCTCTCAGAGGGCTAGGCTCTCCAAGCCCACAGCTCTCCTGACCACAGAGTCGCGGACCGGACAAGCCAGCATCGACTGCCAGACGCCAGGACAGGTGACCAGAGGCCGCACAACTCAACGCAAATGAAAGCTCCCAGCCGACCCGCCTCACGGACAAGACGGCAGGCCAAGCCAAGGCACAGCCAGCAGTGCCAACCCAAACGCATGGGTCAGTGGAGGACCACCTCCCCGACTAGGCAAGCCTGCATGACACGGTTTCAAGGTGACACAACCAAAGTTCACTTCTGTGGTCCAGTCCTCGGTGCTGTGTTTATTGATGCTGTGCTTTATATTAATATTGTCTTAGATTAATAGGTGCACTGATGTGCGCTTTAGTTCTGCTCATTCTCCACAAAACAGCTCCCTCTGAGTTTCAGTAAACTCATGTGGCCTTTTGTAGGTGAATGTGATGATTCCTGACTTCCTGTTATGCATATCAACCCCATTTATTATTTAATGTTTATTGTGTTGTTTTAATGTGCTGTAAATAAACTGCTTTTATAAAAAGTAGTCTGGATATATGATTCAATATTGTGACAAGTGTGCAGATCACTAGATGTCTCGGAAATGAACTCTCACCCTGAGATTGGATAAGATGGCAATCATGGTTTGTGCTTCAATTAAGCTAAACTATGCCCTCTAATGTCCTAACAATAATTAATAATTGCTTAATCAATTAATTAATTAATTCATTATCCACCCCTTGACACTACATTCCTGATTTACCTTTATAAAGCATTGATTGTTTGGATTTAAAAAATCTGTTAAATATATCATATAGGTGATAAACACAGTGTTATTTGAGAGGTGAAATGAAGTTTATATGATTTACAGAAAGTGCGCAATAATTGGTTAAACAAAAGTAGGCAGGTGCATAAATTTGGACACTGTTGTCATTTTATTGGTTTCAAAACCTTTAGAACTAATTATTGGAACTCAAATTTGGTTTGGTAAGTTCAGTGACCCTTGACCTCCATACACAGGTGACTCCAATTATGAGAAAGGGTATTTAAGGGGGGCAATTGTAAGTTTTTCTCCGCTTTGCATCTTCTCTGAAGAGTCGCAGCATGGGAGTCTCAAAACAACTTTCAAATAACCTGAAAACAAGATTGTTCACCGTCATGGTTTAGGGGAAGGATACAGAAAGCTATCTCAGCGATTTCAGCTTTCAGTCTCCACTGTGAGAAACATTGTGAGAAAATGGAAGACCACAGGCACAGTTCAAGTCAAGGATCGAAGTGGCAGACCAAGAAAAATCTCGAATAAACAGAAGCGAAGGATGTTGAGAACAGTCAGAGTCAACCCACAGACCAGCACCAAAGACCTACAACATGATCTTGCTGCTGATGGAGTCACTGTGCATCGTTCTATTCGAACTATTTGGCGCACTTTACACAAGGAGATGCTGTATGGGAGAGTGATGCAGAGGAAGCCTTTTCTCCGCCCACATTACAAACAGAGCCGCTTGAGGTATGCTAAAGCACGTTTGGACAAGCCAGCTTCATTTTGGAATAAGGTGCTGTGTTATTTGGGCATAACAAGGGCCGTTATGCATGGAGGAAAAAGAACACAGCACTCCAAGAAAAACACCTGCTACCTACAGTAAAATTTGGTGGTGGTTCCATCATGCTGTGGGGCTGTGTGGCCAGTACAGGGAATCTTGTTAAAGTTGAGGGACGCATGGATTTGGATAACGGAATATTTTTATCCAAACAATCAATGCTTTATGAAGGTAAATCAGGAAAATTAACAACGCTGCGCAAACTTTTGCACCCCACTGTATAACTATTGTGTTCTGTATCCTGCAGTACCACCTGGTTTTTGATGGTGAGATAAAGGAACAATCTAGAAGTTGGAACTAGACTAAAAGCGGAGAACTAGAAGTGAAGCAAAATAGGAAGTGGGGAATGGGATGGGGGTGGCTTATTCAGTTCTTGAGGAGTGAAAATTGCTGTTAGTGTGATTTTATGAACATGCTCTCGTTCCTGAGCTCTACTGAGCTCAGTTCGGATATCTAGAACTCATAATACTAGAGCCGAAGATAATGTGTGGACTGTACACACATGCGTTTAATTAATTACTATAAGTAAGTTATAAAGAGACTTTGATCTACAGTCACCTGATCAACATGAGAAGCCTGCTGCACTTCATGACAGACGGTATATCAGGTGCTGTAACTTCAGTTTTGGTTTCAGGAAAATATCTGACCAGACAACTACTGACCACACAGCACTGCTGATCCAACTACTGACCACACATCACTGCTGACCCTTCTACTGACCACACCGCACTGCTGACCCAACTACTAACCACACAGCACTGCTGACCCAACTACTGACCACACAGCACTGCTGACCCTTCCACTAACCACACAGCACTGCTGACCCAACTACTGACCACACATCACTGCTGATCCAACTACTGACCACACATCACTGCTGACCCTTCTACTGACCACACAGCACTGCTGACCCAACTACTAACCACACAGCACTGCAAACGCAACTACTGACCACACATCACTGCTGACCCTTCTACTGACCACACAGCACTGCTGACCCAACTATTGACCACACATCACTGCTGACCCTTCTACTGACCACACATCACTGCTGATCCAACCACTGACCACACGGCACTGCTGACCAAACAACTGACCACACAGCACTGCTGACCCTTGTACTGACCACACAGCACTGCATGACCAAACTACTAACCACACATTACTGCTGACCCTTGTACTGACCACACAGCACTGCTGACCAAACCACTAACCACACAGCATTGTTGACCAAACCAATGACCACACATCACTGCTGACCCAACTACTGACCACACATCATTGCTGATCCTTCTGCTGATCACACATTACTGCAGATCCAACTACTGACCACACAGCACTGCTGACGAAACTACTGACCACACAGCACTGCTGACCCAACTACTGACTACAAAGCACTGCTGACCCTTGTACTGACCTTATAGCACTGCTGACCAAACTACTGACCACACAGCAGTGCTGACCAAACTACTAAGCACACAGCACTGCTGACCTTTCTACTGACCACACAGCACTGCTGACCAAACCACTAACCACACAGCACTGCTGACCCTAGTATTGACCACACAGCACTGCTGACGAAACTACTGACCACACAGCACTGCTGACCCTTCTACTGACCACACAGCACTGCTGACCCTTCTACTAACCACACAGCACTGCTGACCCAACTAATGACCACACAGCACTGCTGACCCTTCTACTGACAACACAGCAGTGCTGACCCAACTATTGATCACACATCACTGCTGACCCTTCTACTGACCACACATCACTGCTGATCCAACTACTGACTACACATCACTGCTGACCCTTCAACTGACCACACATCACTGCTGATCCAACTACTGACCACACAACACTGCTGACCCTTCTACTGACCACACAGCACTGCTGACCCAACTACTGACCACACATCACTGCTGACCCTTCTACTAACCACACATCACTGCTGACCCTTCTACTGACCACACAGCACTGCTGGACAAACCACAGACCACACGGCACTGCTGACCAAACTACTGACCACACATTACTGCTGACCCTTCTACTGACCACACAGCACTGCTGACCAAACCACTAACCACACAGCACTGTTGACCAAACCAATGACCACACAGCACTGCTGACCCAACTACTGACCACAAAGCACTGCTGACCAAACTACTAAGCTCACAGCACTGCTGACCTTTCTACTGACCACACAGCACTGCTGACCAAACCACTAACCACACAGCACTGCTGACCCTAGTATTGACCACACAGCACTGCTGACGAAACTACTGACCACACAGCACTGCTGACCCTTCTACTGACCACACAGCACTGCTGACCCAACTACTGACCACACTGCACTGCTGACCAAACCACTGACCACACATCACTGCAGATCAAACTACTGACCACACAGCACTGCTGACCCTAGTATTGACGACACAGCACTGCTGACGAAACTACTGACCACACAGCACTACTGACAGACTACTGTCCACACAGCACTGAAGATTAAACTACTGACCACACAGCACTGCTGACCCAACTACTGACCACACATCATTGCTGATCCTTCTACTGATCACACATCACTGCATATCAAGCTACTGACCACACAGCACTGCTGACAACCTACTGACCACACAGCACTGCTGACGAAACTACTGACCACACAGCACTGCTGACCAAACCACTAACCACACAGCACTGCTGACCCTTGTATTGACCACACAGCACTGCTGATGAAAATACTGACCACACAGCACTGCTGACCCAGCTACTGACCACACAGCACTGCTGACCCTTGTATTGACCACACAGCACTGCTGACGAAAATACTGACCACACAGCACTGTTGACCCTTCTACTGACCACACAGCACTGCTGACCAGACAACTACTGACCACACAGCAGTGCTGACGAAACTACTGACCACACAGCACTGCTGACCCTTCTACTGACCACACTGCACTGCTGACCCTTCTACTGACCACACAGCACTGCTGACCCAACTACTGACCATACAGCACTGCTAACCAAACCACTGACCACATATCACTGCAGATCAAACTACTGACCACACAGCACTGCTGACCAAACTACTGACCACACAGCACTGCTGACCCTTCTACTGACCACACAGCACTGCTGACCAAACCACTAACCACACAGCACTTCTGACCCTTGTATTGACCACACAGCACTGCTGATGAAACTACTGACCACACAGCACTGCTGACCCTTCTACTGACCACAAAGCACTGCTGACCCTTCTACTGACCACACAGCACTGCTGACCCAACTACTGACCACACTGCACTGCTGACCAAACTACTGACCACACAGCACTGCTGACCCAACTACTGACCACACTCTGATACTAGTTCTAGTTACTAGTCAGTCTAGACTCTAGAAAGTGAAGTGTGAAATGGGTTTGTAGGTGTTAAATAAAAATGATACAACATTTTAATATTTGTGTAGAATTAAATACTTTAAATATTGTGTCGAACTTGAAGATGCGATGGTGTGTTGGTGTTGAAGAGATGACTCTCTCGTCAATACTGTCTTGGTCAAATAGATAATACTTTTTATTTATTAGACAGCATTCAGGCAACGTTGCTCAGGAGAAACACCACGTCTAATATGATGACTCTACCCTAAACAGACAACTGGCCATGTTTTTATAGCCTGGAGACACACATGGACACGTATCCTTTGAGCTTTGACACCTATGTTCACTTCTCGGAAAGAGAGAGATTTCCTGACCCCTATAACCATCAATCAATCATTCAATCAATCAACATTTATTTTTATAGCGCTTTTTACAACATATGTTGTCACAAAGCAGCTTTACAAAGAATCTTTACAAAGAATCTGGTGTTCGAGCCCCCAATGAGCAAGTCAAGGGCCACAGTGGCAAGGAGAACCTCCCTTAGTTAGGATGGAAGAAACCTCAAGAAGAACCAAGACTCAGAGGGGGAACCCATCCTCTTCGGGTCAACACCAGATACAAGACAGCACAAGAAAGTAGAGTGTAATGTCTGATTAGTCTGTAATTATGTTGGTGGTTCATAAGATGGGTCAGCAGGCGCAGGCCAAGCTTCCACAGTGCAGGACAGCCAGGAGCTCCGTGGAGGCTAAAGGCTCCCAGTGGCTCCCAGACAGAGCAGATGTGGTACCAGCATCAGGCCACACAGGACGGGCAGCAGTTCAGCTCAGACAAAGAGAACAGACAGACTGTTAGCTCTGACAGAAGACCTGAACACACTATACAGAGTTAACAGAGTGCAGCAGTGACTCTGGCAGGCCTGGCTATTACAGCATAACTAAAAAGGGAGAGCCAGAAGGTCACACAGACATGAGGGCCACCTGAGAAGTCAGCGCCCCTCTGCTCCACCATCAACAAACCTGAGTGAACATGAAGAGCAGCGGGAAGACAGCACCAACATTCCCAGCTTACCAAACACTCTCTGTCAGTGGACCCCTAGACCTGCACCTTTTATCTATCAGAAAGAAAAGACTAATTATCAAAACTTGACTAAACAGGTAGGTTTTAAGCCTGGACTTAAAGATTGAGGGTGTGTCTGAGTCCCGAACACTGACAGGTAGGTTATTCCAAAGCTGTATGAAAAGGCTCTGCTCCCCAATGTAACTTTGTTAATTCTAGGCACTAGTAGAGAGCCCGCACTTTGGGACCTAAGGTCACGTGAAGGCTTATAGTACGAGATAAGTTCAGTAAGGTAGGTAGGAGCGAGGCCGTTTAGAGCCTTATAAGTCAGGAGAAGAATTTTATACTCAATACGGAATTTAACTGGTAACCAGTGTAAGTTGGATAAGACTGGGCTTATATGATCACACTTCCTAGTTCTTGTAAGGACTCTAGCTGCAGCATTTTGGACTAGTTGAAGTTTGTTAAGGCTTTTGCTGGAACAACAAGAAAGCAGGGCATTACAGTAATCCAGCCTTGAGGTAATAAAGGCGTGAACTAGTTTTTTTGCATCCTGTAGTGACAGTGCATTTCTTAATTTCGCAATACTGCGAAGATGTAGGAAAACTATTCTAGTGATATTATTAATATGCTCATCGAAGGCCAAATCACATCACTAAAGCAAGAATTTAAGGAAACTTCCAGATAAAACTTACTGGATAATGTTTTTAAGACTTGACTTCATCCTGCATGCTCAGTGTACCAGATGTTATCTTTTCTTTTCTTTGCAGACTAGCTAACTGTAATGTCACTAAGATCAAGTGTAAATTCTGTCCTCTGATCTTAAGTCATCAAGCTCTGTTCTGAAAGAGCTCTACTCTCATTATCTGCAAGGTGCATTATCTTTTGTATTTACTTTCCTTTTGCAGACTTGCAATGTGTAAGCTCAGTACACAGTCCTGTGACACTCTGCTGTCAGTTTTATCAGAAAACTGCTCCCTGAAAACCCTAGACCTCAGTAATAATGACCTACATGATTCAGGAGTGGAGCTGCTCTCTGCTGGACTGAAGAGTTCACACTGTAAACTGGAAATACTCAGGTAATAAATGAGGTTTTCTAGCCTAATTAGATAAAAATGCAAGAGTTCTGATGTACTATGTTAAAAATACCTGTTTGACTGCATTACAGTTCTGTTACTGGTCTGTTATCCCCTGGGGTTTTGGTCTTATTCTACTGATTATTCTTCTAGGACAAACAGCTCAAGAACAACTTATAGGTGTACAGGACCACTGATCACTGAGGGTGATTATCATCTGATGAAATGGTTTAGATTATTGCTAATTAATTTAAAACAATTGAATGAAATAGAGAGGGTTCCTTACTGTAATGGGTACTGTCTGGGCTCTGGATTCTGTGACGTGGTTGTCGGGACTGGTTGTCGGCTGGTTGCCATCTGGGCTCTGGATTCTGTGACGTGGTTGTCGGGACTGGTGTTTCTCGACATTGCATCGAGGTGGCTGGGAATGTTTAGAGTTCGAGTCTGACTTCCTAAACTATTTTATCTTAGTCTGAGGTCCAAGTTTAAAGTAATCTACGCAGGCCAAATGGAGCTTTCTCTTAACTATGACTCAGGCCAGTGAATACAAAGGACGCACAAACTTCTCAGATCTGTAATTCTCACTGAGAGGTAGGCGCTAAGTTTCTTTCGTAGTTCCCAGGTGGTATCTGGAGAGAAATTTGCCAAGTGGGCTGAAGTCACCAAATCTTAAAAAAGAGCAGAAAGCTAAAAACCCAGGAGACTCAAATACTCAAAGCTCAGAAGAGCACCGAGTCTCAGAATGTGCGCTGGATTTAATCTGCGTTCAGGCCCGTCCTCTACTAGGCAGGGCCAGGGTGCTTATTGGATCTTGGCTAAATATTAATATTAACTAAATATTCATTAGCTTATTGCTAACTGGTGGTTTTAACCTGGTGTATGGTTCAAGACCTCTAAACAGTAATGTTTTCTGGAGGATGTCTGCATGTAATCTTGGGGTAAAGACTCACTGAAAGAAAATCTCACTGGACACTAGAAGTACTCAGTGTTACAAACCTTTCTGATGTATTTTTAGAAACATGAACATTATTTACATATACAGTATATGATAATATGTTAATAAATGTATTGCTTAATTAAATAATAACATCTACTCTCAGGTGTATTATCTTTTGTATTTACTTTCCTTTTGCAGACTTTCTACATGTAAGCTCAGTACACAGTCCTGTGACAGTCTGCGTTCCGTTTTTCAATCAGAAAACTGCTCCGTAAAAACCCTAGACCTCAGTAATAATGACCTGCATGATTCAGGAGTGGAGCTGCTCTCTGCTGGACTGAAGAGTTCACACTGTAAACTGAAGATACTCAGGTAATAAATTAGGTTTTCTCATTCATTTCTTATTACAGCATAATTAGATTAAAAGGAAGAGTTCTGATAATTTAAAAAATACCTATTTGACTGCATTACATTTCTGTTACTGGTCTGTTATTATTTTGGGGTTTTAGTCTTATACTACTGATTATTTTTCTAGGATAAACAGCTCAAGAACAACTTGTAGGTATACAGGACCACTGATCACTGAGGGTGATTATCATCTGAAGAAATTATTTAGATTATTACTAATTAGTTTAGCATAACTTATTTATATGAAATTGACAGGGAATGGCTTGGGTCAGTCAAAATTACACACACAAACTCATGAAAGATGATTGTAACACACTTCACACAGCTATACTATAGTGAACTAGAGGATTGTGATTTGAACACAAAGCAGCACTGATGCCAACCACTCAACCTTGTGTACAGTGCAATTGTCTTGGACGACGACACTGATTCAATTACCGCATTCTTTAACCAGTTACCACCTTCACTGAGGTTTAAATGATCAAATATATACTCCCACATTAACTTGGGACTTCCCTCAGACTGGCACATGTGTGACTTACTCCCACCACTGGCTCAGATAGATTTTTATATTTGACAATTTTAGATGAGATTAAGTTTGTGGAACTGTCAGTCTGTATTACGTTTCTGTTAAATTCTATTAGATACCAACCTCAGCCATCTCTCTCATTCTCTCTCTGCAGATTATCTGCTTGTATGATCAAAGAGAAAGGCTGTTCTTCTCTGGTTTCAGCTCTGAGTTCAAACCCTTCACACCTGGAGAAACTGGACCTGACCTACAATCACCCAGGAGAGTCTGGAGTGAAGCTGCTCTCTGCTAGACTGGAGGATCCACACTGTTCCCTCAGCACTCTCAGGTACAAACAACTGTGTTCAGAGGTCGGGGAATGTCTGTGCATATATGTAGTGAATTCAGAAAGATTGAACGACTAAAGACAGAAATAAAAAAGTTTGGAGCTTAAAGGTTGGTTCATATCTATTACAGATGCAGACGTGTCACTGGACACATAGTCAAAGTGATGTAATTGTGTCTCAAATGGCCAAATGCAGAGAATGGTTATTACGAGAGAAACACAGAGTGAGAGAGAAAGACACGTGTATATATATATATATATATATATATATATATATATATATATATATATATATATATATATATATATATATATATATATATATATACACAGAGGGGGAGAGATTAACTTGTGTACCTGTGTGTGTATGTGTGTGTGTGTGTGTGTGTGTGTGTTTAGGCTGGAGCATGGAGGCGAGAACAGTATCAAACCAGGAATGAAGAAATGTGAGTACACACACACACACACACACACACACACACACAAACAGAGTAATTATTACATTGTGTTGACCCTCCCCCTTTTCCCAGGGCCCTACAGACTTGAATAATCACAATACTTTATCAAAATGCAATTGTGAATCATGATAACACTTGCTGAGAAGGAACCATGTTGAGAAGGAACACTGTTTTTTATTAATGTAGATTAAATTACTGATCCAGATAGATACATTAATTTAAAGAATTATTTTTAGTAACTGAATAAATGTGTGTTGAGTCTGCACCCAACTTTTGTCAATCAGATTTAGATTTGACTGTTCAATAAGAAGATTTGACAATTTGTTCTTTATCTCTCTATTTATGTATCAGAAAATCCACTAGCACTAGTTTTAGTGATTACTTAACCACATTAGGAAGATCAAATGATGGTCAGATCATCAGTTCATCATATGGATTTGTGGAATACTAACACAGACAGGACACATGTACCTGTTTAAAATAAGGTCCTTAAACGTACTCCCTTTCATTTCATTTTTAATTTTAAAAACAATGTAAAGATTAATAAAGATATTCAATAAACTCACAGGATTTCTTACTATGAACTAACTTTTTTTCTACCAAGGTCAGCTACTTCTTTATTTCTCTTTAAACATAAAAACTCAGTAGTGAATCTAAATGAATGAGTGACACTATTAAAGACTGGAATTATTTTTAGATGAAAATAAAAACATTAATTATTTCACACTGTAATACATTTTTAAATTGTAACTTTCGTCTTCAGAAGGACAGCCTGACTGGCCTCCTGTATCTCCCTGAAAACATGATAAACACATTTTGAACCTATTAATAAACAAATGAAACACTTCATTGCAGTGTAAAATTTGAACAGCACACTGATGTTTGCTTGTTTCTCTGAATGGAGATGGTGAATCTGTTTTAGTCCTGTAAACAGACGTCTGTAGTATATGTGTATATTCTCTAGTAAATCTGCTCAGTTAACCCACCCTGTTGTGTCAGTATAGTTCAGCTTCTTTACAGCGAAGACACTCAGCATGTCCTGGAACTTTTCAGCTTTTAATGAACCTTACACCCTACTTCCCTACAGCACAGATTTCATTAATACTCCTTTAACTGGGAGAATCAATTTTTAGGTTTCAACACAAAGTGTCACCAAAGCACTGACCTATAATCAAATATGATTTTACCACAAATTGAATGATTTATTTTAGGATTAAGTGTTTTTAATGGCATTTTGTAGCAGTTTCTCTGAAACATGCAAACAAAAAACATTGCTGCCTCCAACTTGTATATGGCCCATAAAGCATTAAACATTAGAAATGAGAGTGAATATGAATTATCAGGCTGGTCTGTGCGAGTAACTACTTATTCAAGTAACTACAGTCTCCTCTGAAAGTTCTAGAACAGCGAAACCAGAACAAATTAACAAAAACTAGGTACATAAAAAAAAATCGGTTGCATATAAATTCTTCTAACTGATGACTCACTGACATCAGCAGATGGTTTTTCCCAGCAGCTTCCGTCAGTTGTTGTCATGGCACTGATGGGGGTGTGGACCCAAGCGAAGGCTGTGAACCCATTTGCACCGATACAAATGTTCGAAACAATGTGTGTGGGGAGTGATCTGGGCAGAGGTGAGGACCAAACCTCCTACCTCCATAGTGATGGACCCATGTGCTGGGCTGTTAGTTTTGACTAATGCTTTTCTTTTATTTTCTCTTTATTTACGGATCTTCTCTTCTCTTCTCTTCTCTTCTCTTCTCTTCTCTTCTCTTCTCTTCTCTTCTCTTCTCTTCTCTTTACCCTACTGTCTACCCTCTACAAAGGTGTAGCAGCGAGGCTATTGGGTGGGGGCTTATAAGGCTGGCGCCACAGGTGTAGCTTGTTGTGTGATCAACCCGGGGCATTCTGGGGGTTGGAGTTCTTGGCTGTAGTTGCCTTGAGACAGTGCTGCTGCCATCTGCTGGCTGCAGACGGCACTGCCAAAACTGAATCCATTGTGGTGCTTCTGGTGCAACAAAGATTAGCTATTGCAGAAGCAGCCATACAAGTCCTATCTCTGACACTACCTCCACCGTGCTCTACAGATTAGACTGTTCCTTCTGTTCTATGTCACATTATAAAATAGTGGTTCTTACAGCGTGTTAGCCCTAAGCTAAATAGATAACGAGTTATACATTTGTGATATGTGGTGGTTGCCTGAGATAAACACAGAATAAGCTGAGACAAAACCTCAAACATAAAACCTCATATTTCCTAGCAAAATCATATATCTAAGCTTTACAAGGGTTTTGAAGCTGCATCACAAAACATATTTTAGATAAGATAATCTTATAAGATAATTTTCCCACATGGGGAAATTTGCATAGTTACAGCAAAATATACATTAAACAGATACAGAACAAGAGGTAGACAAAAAGCAAATTATACAAAATATAAAATAAGAAATGACAAAATAAAGTTTAATCACTATTATTAGTAAAGCTCTATTGAAAGTAATCTCTATTGTCAGGCAAAAATATAGAGAATTACCATACTACCATACTATACCATTTTACAATTGTACATGTGTAATTTCACAAATATATATTGCACAGCTACTGAAAGATATTGCACAGATATTGTATAGATATTGCACAGTTACATTCTGATGATGCTCCTCAGCAGGTGGAGTCTGCTCTGGCCTTTCTTATACAGAAAATGTGTGTTGTCCGACCAGTCCAGTTTGTTGTTCAGATGAAAACCCAGGTACTTCTAGGTTTTGATGATCTCAATGTCCCTTCCCTGGATGTTCACTGGAGTGGGTGAGGAGAACTGAGTCCTGCGGAAATCCACCACCAACTGATGTGAAGTAAGTTCTGCACCAGTCCACACAATTCCTTGTTACTTCTCTTTACTCCCTTTCATTGCCATCCGAGATGTAGCCAACAATGATGGAGTCATTAGAGAATTTCTCGAGATGGCAGGTTGTGGTGTTGTGGGTAAAGTCTGCAGTGTAGAGGGTGAAGAGGAGAAGGTAAATGATTGCTCCTCCACCCCAGTGCTTGGCTGGCTCCATAGCTGAGCCCACCAGTGAATGAAGACAGGTGAGAACAAGTCTTTCCAAAGCCTTCATTAGATAAGAGGTCAGAGCCACTGGTCTGTAGCCATGAAGGTCACTGGGATGTGCAGTCTTTGGAATAGGAACTACACATGATGTCCTCCAGAGCACCGCACTCCCTCCTGTCTCAGGCTTAGATTGAAAATGTCCTTTACTATCCCACACAGCTGGTCTGCACCGTGTCTCAGGTGTCCAGGTGTCCTCACCGTCATCGTATCAGTGTCTGTATCTATCAGAATCAATTCTTCACAATCCCATTACATTTGATATTTCATATTGTATGTTTTGGGGTGGCAGTACATTTTTAGTTCTCCTCTTTGTGAATGTGGTAATGCGTTGCGGCCCACACCATGTCAATCTAATTTCTCTCCTTGTGTGCAGATTCCTGTGGGTTCACTCTGGATCAAAATACAGCAAACACAGAGCTCTCTCTGTCTGATGGAAACAGGATGGTGGAGTGTGTTCTTCACAGTGATATCCTGATCATCCAGAAAGATTTTATCACTGTCCACAGGTTCTATGTAGAGAGAGTCTGACTGGACTCTGTTACTGGGAGACTGAGTGGAGCGGGGCGGTTTATATGGCCGTAACATATAAATCAATCAGCAGGAAAGGACGCACTAATGACTGTAATTTCTGAGGGAATGAAAAGTCCTGGATACTGTTGTGCTCTGATAACAGTTACTGCGTATATCACAATAATAACTTCACCGCTGTCTCTGTTCCTCCCTCCGGCTTTAAGAGAGTAGGAGTGTATGTGGACTGCCCGGCTCCTTGGATCCACACATACTGACTCACCTACACACAATCTACACCACCTTCACTGAAACACTCTATGCTGGATTCTGGGTTAATCATTACTCCTCAGTGCATGTGAGATAGACTAACCTCCTGTATACACCATCAAAGAACAGCTAGATCCAGGAGGAGGTGTGGGATTGCAGGTGTGTTGGGAAGGAAGATAAAGGTGACCAGGATCAATAACTGATGATAAATTTAGACTGATATGATCAATATTTATTGAGCTACACATACAGAAGTCTTTGCTAACCCAATATACCAGACGTCTCGGTATGGAGCTGTAGAGGTTCCTAATGGTGTCCTGTGATAATCCATCCCATGCAGCTTCAATATCCTCACACAGTTCCTGCAGATAGTGCGGTAGGGGTGGAGGTGGAGTGACACCGGGCCTTCTGGACATCTGTGACATCTGACAACAAACCGTTCATCTTGGTGCTGACCACGGTGCTTCCACACACAGATTCGCTGGTCATCTCCACCAAGACAAAAGTGGGGCTCATCACTGAAGATGACCCGCTGCCATTCTGAGACAGTCTGGTACGACACCATTGCAGTTTTTGGTGATGTTGACGTGGTGTTAAGACAAGCGTCCTGCATCACCATTGGTTGTCTACTTCTGTTTTACATGTGGAACTCCCAGATCCTCCATGTCGCCTGTGTGTTCTTTCTTCTATCCTCTGCTGCCAACAGTGTGCTATATTAGTATCTGCATTGCTGGTATGGTGTGCGGTATGGAGTTCTACAATGTGACCCCTCTCAGACGTTTTATATATATGTAGATGTTGTGAATAAAGATGTCATCATCTCACGAGGTATGTACATGGATGTGGGAGCTATGCTATGAATTTAACACAATAACTCATGAATTTAACTTCTGTTTATTAATGTCTTATGAAACGTCATTAAAGTCTTTTTCATTTCAAATAATAACATTCTAAACCAGCCCAGCAGAGAAGAGGGTACATGTTCATATGCCACCATCTTAGCAAGCAGATTATAGCCGTCTGTAACTGATATAATACAACGGTTTGTATTATAGAAACACCATTGCGCTGACAGCTGTTATAGCAGAAGTCATGATTGCCGCACAAGGGCAGGACATTGGGCCACTTCCTGATGTTAGAGAAGACGAAACACTGAATCAGTTTTCCCTAAGGTGCAAGGCATTCCTGGATGGAAAAGAAGAGCTCAGGGAGAAAATCAGTGAGCTAAAAATAAGTTCAGAGCTCCTCCCAATTAAGCAAAAGTTTCGTAAATGAAAAGCAAAACTTTCCCTGAGCTGTTCTTTTTGTGTGCAGAAATGTTTTCCTTTAAAGTTTGACAGTTTGTTACATTTCACATACTAAATCTTGAAATAATGGTTTGGCATATTTTGAATGTTCTATAGGTCAGGCTACAAGGTGTACTTGCTTATTAAAATACTATGTTCGTAATTAAAATAACATAATTCATTCGTCTTACTGTTTAGTTCTTTTCACATAATTTAAAGTGTAATTTTAACATGTTATTGTTTTCATTTGTCAGGATACAACACCTCTGTGTGAACAATATTTTGTGTGTGTCAAAACACAGATCTGTCAAAAGTGGCAATAAACTTTTTCACCGTTGTGAGCAATCTTGCTTTCTTTTACAGTCCTTTCAGTGGCTAGTTTTCCGAGCTACATGGTAAGCACTCAGTAATACCATAGAAATAATCACTGCTTTCTTTTACAGTCCCTTTACCTCTTTATTAAGCAGAACATTCTGTTAGTTACTCAATACTGTACACTATTCACACAGGTAAGCACCCAGTAATACTAATCACTGCTTTCTTTTACATTAAACAGTGTTACTCAATACTGTACACTATTCACACAGCAGGCTGTGTTACAAGTGGCTAGTTCTCTAAGCTACACGGTAAGTACTCAGTAAAACCATAGAAATAATCACTGCTTTCTTTTACAGTTCAGATTCAGTTTTGTTTCTAAGCAATAAACAGGTACATACTATTTAAGACAATGATATGAAATGATCTTTTGTCTCGATGTAAAATTGTGTGTGTGTTTGTAATTACCAACTTGTTACATTTTTAATGTCTATGAAATTAGACTGCATTGGTATTTACTATCATGTTGTACCTCACATTTACCTGGTTAATACCTAGAACCTATGAGACCTTTCATTATAATTAGACTACATTGGTACTTAGCATCCTGTCACCCAAGCGTGTACCACACAGTTCCATGGTTAATACCTAGAACTTAGGAGACCTTTCAGTGTAATTAGACTGCATTGGTACTTACCATCATGTGAACCACATTTGTACCTCACACTTACCTGGTTAATACCTAGAACCCATGAGACATTTCAGTGTAAGTAATTAAGACTGTCCTGGTACTTACTATGTTGTTACCCCAAATTATTACCTAGTACTTTGGAGTTTGTACCTCACACTTACCTGGTTAATACCTAGAACCCATGAGACATTTTAGTGTAAGTAATTAAGACTGTCCTGGTACTTACCATCTTGTTACCCAAAATAATTACCTAGTACTTTTGAGTTTGTACCTCACACTTACCTGGTTAATACCTAAAACTTAGGGGACTGTAAAAGAAAGGGTTACCAAAAATTCTATGAAAATGAACAAATGAAAGTCAGACATTTCTTTTCAATCATGCCTCAACAGAATTATTAAAAAAAAAAAACTCCTGAAACAGGCCTGGACAGAAATGATTGTACCCTTAACTTAAAATTTTGTTGCACAACCTGAGGCAATCACTGCAATCAAACTCCTGTATCTGTCAATGAGACTTCTGCACCTCTCAGTAGGTATTTTGGCCCACTCTCATGAGCAAACTGCTCCAGTTGTCTCAGGTTTGAAGGGTGCCTTTTCCAGATGGCATGTTTCAGCTCCTTCCAAAGATGCTCAATAGGATTTAGGTCAGGGCTCATAGAAGGCCATTTCAGAATAGTCCAGTGTTTTCCTCTTAGCCATTCTTAAGTGTTTTTAGATGTGTGTTTGTATCATGAGCAAGACCCATGACCTGCGACTGAGACCAAGCTTTTGACACTGGGCAGCACATTTCCCTCTAGAATTCCTTGATAGTCCTGAGATTTCATTGTACCCTGCAATTTCAAGACACCCTGTGCCAGATGCAGCAAAGCAGCCCCAGAACATAACAGAGCCTCCTCCATGTTTCACAGTAGGGACAGTGTTCTTTTCTTGATATGCTTCATTTTTCCATCTGTGAACATAGAGCTGATGTGCCTTGCCATAAAGTTCGATTTTTGTCTCATCTGTCCATAGGACATTTTCCCAGAAGCTTTGTGTCTTGTCAACAGGTTGGTTTTCAAAGTCCAGTCTGGCTTTTTTTTGTTTTGTTTTCAACAATGGTGTCCTCCTTGGTCATCTCCCATTAAGTCCACTTTGGCTTAAACATCAACTGATGGTGCGATCTGACACTGATGTTCCTTGAGCTTGAAGTTCACCTTTAATCCCTTTAGACGTTTTTCTTGGCTCTTTTGTTACCATTCGTATTATTATCCGTCTCCTTGATTTGTCATCAGTTTTCCACCTGTGTCCACGTCCAGGGAGGTGGGCTACAGTCCCATGGATCTTAAATTTCTGAATAATATATGCAACTGTAGCCACAGGAACATCAAGCTGCTTGGAGATGGTCTTATAACCTTTACCTTTAACATGCTTGTGCAAATGCACTGAAATGTAAGAAATATGGACAGAGGTTTCACACCACAAACTGTCTCTTCTCAACGTTCCTTTTAATGAACTCAACAAAAGAAATGAAGATGCAGCAAAACATTGACATACACTCTATAGAGTTAGAAAAGACATTCACTTCAAATTGCTAGCGATCTGATGCTCTTTTCTTAAGGCTAATATCAACCGATAAATTGTGACCTTCCAGTACCAAGGCTGATATAACATGAACAGGGTATCTATATATTAGTCAAGATGGCTACTAGACAGCTACAGCACCATTAAGCCCTTACATATCTAGCATATTTTCAAAACGTGCCAAACCAGAGGAAATCCTCTTTAAAACATTCAGACTCAGACACACACTTCAGGACAGGCAGTCTGCGAGCTCCTTTGACCTCTAGCATGCCAAAGACCCAACCTTTTTTTCTCTGCCAAGTGGGTCGAAAACGGCCACTGTACTAAAAATGACCGAGAAACAAGCATTATTGCTGGCATTATTGCATTTATCAGGTGAAGCTAAGAAGTCTAAACTACATTGTAATAAGTTGATACAACTCAACGGTCCTATTTGAATGACTGAAATCATCAGAAGTATGAGAAGTCTAAATCATTTAAATGTAAATATTTATGAAGTTTATCACAAAAATTCACTGATACCGAACACACCAACAGCTCAACCCCTGAATCAACTTATGTTTTAGTTAAAGAATTAGAACGTATTGTGCTTGTGCTATGGGTGACCGGCTCCTGATAGGCATCAGGACTGTTTTATTTGCTTGGCATTTATAACATCCATAACTTTTAACATAGTTAATTCTGATATAGGGTAAAACTAGGACTAATGGATGAAGTAAACAGCATGTCACTCATTGTAAATGTGCATATAGTTAGAAGAGCTCAAAATAATACAGACTCTAAAATCTTTAAAAACAACCCCTTATTGGCCTGCCTAAATTTGCATGTTACGTCTTAACTTAAGTAGAAATACTGCATATTATATGTTTCAATAAAGTAACCTTAACCTTAAAATATGTTACTTTCTCAACAATCCATTTTGACTTAGTATTTTTATTTTTTAAAATGAAGTTACTCTAACTTTCTGTAGTGTTTAAGTTGAACTTAATTCTTTCTTTAAGGTTTTACAGTGCAGGATATCACATATTTTGGTGCTTTGTTTCTTCAAAGTAATTCTAAACCTAAATCAGTTTAAACCAATACATGCAATATAGTATTAACTGTGGTGTGTACTTCACATGAATGTAATTTTGCTTTTGATATTTTGATATATCAGCATAGACGTACCTTTCTTTTGTGGGCAAATTTTGACTATGGCTACAAACTTCCGTCTTGACTTTCCACCAAGTCTTTGACCACATTCTCTCCTCATCCTCCTCAGTGCTTTGATGCATACCTGTAAATTATTAAAATAGGTGGAGTGTAAGTTTTGTTATATAAGTTTTGTTATATAGTTATATAGAAACAAAACATCCTAATCATAATGATTGCGTTATGCTGTAATGACTCTTGTTTTAGCACCACATAGGTAGGCTCTACTTAACTTTTAGACCTAACTAATTGTAACTTAATCTGACCATAATAGTTAGCTCATGGTGTGATACAGAGCTAATGACCACACAAAGACATTGCTATTTTGTTAATATCCATCACTATGTCATTTTCTGCAGAGACTTTTTAAAAGACTGCATATACTGTATTATTACAATGGAACTCTGAACAGCTTTCAGCTGTCTTTGTACCTTTACCTCCAAGATGTAAGTGATAAAAAACAATTTGCCTTTCTGAAATACACTAAATGCAACGCTGTCTAATTCCATCCAAAAGTCCTGTAACTTTGTGGTGGGCTTTCTTTTGAAACATCCTTAAAAGAAGAAAAAAGACTCTAGTGAAGTTATGTTTTTCACATAGGGCTAAATCATTTTACCATATGAATCCATCTGACCTGCCGTGCGCTGAAAATGTCATCTTTCTCCTGCAGCAGCGACAGGATGGCTCACTGCATAGCAGTCCTTTCTTCCACAGCCATTTGATTAGTCATCTGGTGCCTTTACCTTTGTTGCAACGTTGAATTAAATTGAATAATTGTTTAGATAACTTAGCAACACGTTTATTAGATTTGGATTTTCTCTGTAATTTGCCCCGCATCGATTGCGCACACGCAGACTGCTTTAATCGGCTGCGAACAATCGCGATGTTTCTGTTGTTGGGTTCTGAATGAAAGTGGCGGAGATTCGGGTGCAGCTTGAGAGCAGCAGCTGCGGTAGGTGCTTCGAGTATGTCTAATACAGGTGTAAACTGTTTAAGCCATTAGATTAAAAAGCACTATACATCCTCAGTCGATCTGCCACAATAAAGGGAAAATACATCCTCATGTATTAGGTAATAAACTGTGTGACCTGATTAGCCATATGTTTAGTCAAAAAAAGTTGTGGATTCATATGTTTATGTTCTGAATAATGCCACGAACACGCGGTAAAACATTGCCTGGAAAAAGACGTATCAAGAAACAAAGAACCTGCGGACCAGTGGAAATCAAAGACATGGGTAAATTAAATTTAGCTAGCTTAGCTAGCATCAAAGTAAAGCACTGACTTGAGCTGCGTTCTTGTCGACTAGGAACTGGGATGTTTTCAACTCAAAGCTTCCTAATTCCTACTTCTAATCGTTTAGACCACCTCAGCTAAAGTCAGACAAATGGAAGCAAAATGGAAGTACTTTTACTGCTTTATTAAAAAAGTGGATATGAGTTATGACCATTCACCGTTTATGTTGGACCAAAAATGACATGATAGCATACAGTTCCATGGTTAAAAAAACAGCACAGACCAGCATAAATCTTGCACAGAATGATTTTACTTTTAGATTGTACAAATGTCCCCCAGGTGTTTAGTACAGAGCCCCAGCAGTGACATTCCTTTATAATGAAAATAAAGTGTGTATAAACAACTTATACATGTGAAATTATCCTTTATATGGAAACTTAGGCTACATTTACACAGCAGGTAAAAGTTCCCAAATCTTTTTTTTTCTTTAATTTTTCTCAAACTCAAACACACTGTGGGTGATGAGTGCAGCTGTCAACCACTGGAACTTTATACTCGCTCATGTGATGCTGGCGAAGATGAAACTGAAAGCTGCAGAAGCGGCTGGCGTTCTCTGGCTGTCATGAAACATTGTTTATTTGTGCACATGGGTCAGTTTAGGAGCTGATCTGTTCAGACTGATGTTGCATACAGGTCACATTTAAAAGATAAGGTGAACAGCCAAACAAAAAAATCGGATTTGGTGAGAAAATCAGATTTTGGCCACTTTTACCTGCTGTGTAAATGTTGCCTTAGAGCCTGTTTACACCTTATTTTAACATTTTCCATGTCTACATGATTTCTGAATAAACTGGCTGGTTTCTGTTTACACATTCACAGTGTTGTAAAGCAAAATGGTACAGAACGATTCTTAACTTCCTCATTCCCTACCACACTTAAGTTCTGACCATGTAATATTTTTATTAAAAGTCATGTCAGCAGCAGGGCTAATATATATTTTGTATGCTTCCGAAAATGACCTATATCATACTTCTTAGAGTGAACTCTAAAGTAGGGAGGCACCAATCATGAATTTTTAATGCAATTCCAATTTCTTTACAGCGAAATTTGCAGTTATTAGCCTTTTTATCTGAAGCTCACACTGTGTGGGGAAAAATGAACACATTAGCTGCCCCTTCAGATGAGCTAAGGATAAAGCCAACATTGTAGCTAGTAAAAGCATGGTCAGATACCAAGAAAGACTTGTTGTGCTGTACACAAAAGCAAATTTATGTATTGAAATAATACAAAGAATGGCATATGTACAAGTGCATAAATATATATCTTTAAACACAATGTTGTAATTACTAATATGAGTGTTGTACAGTCCTGTTTCATCTGATGTACTTATCAAGTTGTCTGCAGCTAGGTTAAGAAACTAGCTAGCTAATTGACCTTAATGTTTTTCTGTAACATTATTTTTAGCGAGTACAGTAGCTCAGATGAAGTTTATTTGACAAATTTAATTTGTGTCAGTATAATTCTGACTGTTAATAGTTTTGACTTAAGCTTTTGAGCTTTGAATTTGGTCTTCCACACAGTTATTTTCCTAATAATTTTATATTTCTTTCAGTTTAGCAAGAACACCCGAGGATGTCCTGAAACGGTACAAGATGACTCTTAAAGCCTTCAAGAAGGAGGGGATTATGAATAGGGCCTTCAAGAAAGTTGGTGTCGACAGAAATACTTTGACATTAACTGCTGTTGTAGCAGAAATACAGATGGTGGATCCAGATTTTTTCAAATCTTTCCCTAAATTTTCACCTATTGAGAAGCTGATTGATTTCAGTAGAAGGTGTCAGGAAGCACTTACAGCAGATGTCCGGTCTGCCATAAATGCATAAAAGAGTGCAGGTTTGTTGCTCCCAATTGCTTACAAATTGAAATAAATCAATCAAACAGGCCATTGTCAGTTTTTTTGTTTGGTTTATTGTTTTTTTCTTTTTTGTTTTTTGTATTGTTGTTTGTTTAGGGTTTGCTTTTTGCTTTATTTATTTTTAAGAATAAAAAAAATGAAAGTTAAATAAGTGAAAAAAGTGAATCAAACCGCAAAGAATAATTTGCAAAATGTAAGACGTTATTCTTCTGTGAACTTACACTTAGATGTTTGATAAACATAATATTTTAAGGCAGTCCTGTTTTTTTATAAGGCTAACAAAAAAATACCTACAGTAAAGGTACTGGGTACTTTTTTACTGTTTGTCTGATATTGTACATCAGAAGATGTTAAATGTTACTGTAAAGAAGAAAGGAAGATTTCTTCAGTGTTAAGAAGTGTTTGGTTTGAGAAACACTTGGAGAAACTTACTTGGAGAAATATAATGAAACACAGTTATTCCACAGTAGTTACGTGATGTTATTACCCTTTTCTAATTACATAAGAGAGAGTAGGCGGTTATAACGATCAAGATACACTTGTGTAATTACATGTGGCAAACTGAAGTTGATACATATGTGTAATTACACAACTTGTATTTCTGTAATCAATCTGTAACAATGACTAAATGATCTGTAGTTACACTGTTGTTGCATATGTTGTTTATATGTAACTACACAGTTATTAGGGACACAAATGTAAAGTGGGACAGATCCTCTTCTCTAAAGGCGCAGCTCCAACTCATTTTCAGTTTTATTTCTATTCGGCTGATCAGTATCACCCTCTAGTGGTGACATATGTGCATAACATTAAACAGGACACATGCAGTCTTTATTACTGTCTGTGGACAGGGCGTCTTTATCTTTAATGGGGTGACTGGACTTTCTGTTATTTAGTTTGATCAGATGATTAAATATTACATTAATATTAATAAGCCAAATCATCTCCCTGTGTCGGCAGATCCAGTAATGTGACTGGGTCACTACTCAAAACTACTTAAGTACTGACCAATAAGATAATGAGGCTTATTAAAAATACTTGGAGTAAATGGATTAAATCACGTCTATACATGAGTTAAATAATCTTACAGTGACACACATTAATGTTAAAATGAGAAATACTCTAATTACTGCAGTAAACTAGTGAATATTAACTATATAAGATCATACGCCTTTATAAGATGTTTATGTTGTTGTTGTTGTTTTTTTTGCTGTATCAAAAACACAAAGCACCATGGAACTATGGAGGCCTCAACATTTAAAATGCACACAGACTTTTATTTTGGGAAATAAACTAAGACAAATATTATAAATGCCTTAGAGGAGAAAATAATAAGCACTAGGACTGAAAAAAAAATTAAGGTAATAAATATAAAAATATTGCTGACAGTAAAATTATTTTACTAAACAAATTTTTTCTACTAACTAATTAAAAAAATAAATAAAGAACAGAAGAAGGAATGGAAGATAAGTACATGGGGCTCTTAGTGGAAAACAAACAATGAAAGGTGGCATGATGTCTAACACTCTGCTTAAACACCAGTGGGGTGCCCAAAACACACTTAGCACAGAAATAGTGGACCGCCAGCTTTGCCATTAGTGGGCCAACAGTAGGCTGCCATCCTCTTTCTGTCAGTGCATCTCCCTATATGGGAGTTATTACTGGACCAGTGTTTGTCCAGTTTACTGACACCCCCTATTATTACACATGATGGTGGAGACAGACCTGCATATACTGTACACCCACACCATTCAGACTCAGCAAGGGCACCTGCAGTGCTGTTCATAGTGTTAGTAGAGGAAATGAAGCTCCAAAGTCTGAAAGCCCCTGTTCTCACTTCACCATACAAACACTCCCCTGAGAATGACTGACAGATAGAACTAGCACTATGGAGCATTACACAGACTCGCCTGCTCCATCTGAGCCTCTGTGTGACTTTGTGAAGTTACTGAGAAACTGAATTTAATACAGTGAGGTGTCTGGTTCCAGCGGGAGACAGCTGTCTGAATGATCAAGTTCAAACTTCCTCAAATCCAGCTCTGATGATTAGACATTGGAGAATTAGCTCATCAACACATAGAGAGTCATTGATAAAGTGTTGGAGGACAGTACATGTGTAGTTGGAGCTCCTGTTGTAGCTTCATTGACTAAACAGATACAAACTTTGAGTCCACTCAGATTGCTCTCGGGGGCTGAGTGTAAAAGACAGTCGTATTATAGAAAGAGCTTTATTCTTATTGGATCAGGTGAGTATGTGTTAAATACACCAGTAAAACACACTTCTGTTTATGTTCCTGTTTTAGAACTGCTCAGCAAACTGCTGGAGAGAACTGAGATTTCAGACACTACAGAGATTCAGTCCACAGGAAGGTCAGTAGAGTCCATTTAAAGATGGAGAACACTGTAAAGAGAACCCGGTTCAGTCTGGAGAATCAGGTGTAGCTCTCGGACTATATACTGATGATTCTGAACTGTGTAATCCGTGAGGTTCTTCAGAAAAGAAGCTCAGAGTTTGTGTCGTACACTGGGTGATTGTTAATTTACCCATTAGGCTTCGATCAACATCATCATCAGTTTATCTGGCTGTGTGTGTAAAACTGTGCACATAAAAGAATATGGTTACAGCAAGGTTCTAGAGCCCCTGATTAACGATCTTGAACTCCTTGAGAGAGAAGGTGTGTTTGTTCAAAGTCTTGGCTCTCATGTTAAAGGGACAGTTTGGGACGTATCTGCCGACACCTTGGCTGCACACTCACTGGCTGGATTTCAGTGTGGATCAGTTCTGCAGGTTCTGTTTGGTGAACCGTGTAGATCTCCAGCAGCATGGTGTCAGAGGTGTGTTCTTCACTTTGAGAACACCAGAACTGTATGATGAAGCTGTTGTACTTGGGTAAAGTGATATGTCTTGTGTTGGTGGTCTGAAGAAAGACTGTCCTTTAAACAGACTGAGCTGTTATCCAGCCCCTCGTTCATCACAGAGACACTGTGTTACTTGCAAGTCTAAATCTCTGACCACCAGCAGTCGCTTTTAGAAGTTTGTCCTTGTACTAAACTGCTACCTGAGCATCATTATCTGGAACATTATCCTCCGCTAATCAAACAGTTTGGTCCCCTAATTGAATCGCATATAGTCATTCTCGGAAGGTTCCCGAACTGTAATCTGCAGCCGTACTGACCCTCACTGTTCAGTACGTCTGTTCATCTACCCTTGCTCCATGGACAGCAAATGTGTGACTGCATTACAGTTATAGAAGTTAGTAAACAGGTTGGTTTATACATCGTATATTATCATGAACGTCCTCGGAGTGATGAGCAGCTTTCCATCAACAGGGCATGTAGTCAACAGGTACCTGCCAGATCCATCTGAAGGTCAAAGTTCAGTTAGATCAAAGGAGAAACGGCTGACCAGGCTTCTAGAGGTGCAGGAGCGTGATCCAGACCTGCAGCTCCTGGATGAACTCATGACTGTAACATTCTCTCAGTGAAGAAAGGAAATGATCGGTGATAAGCCGCTCATCTTTGTAGTAATGGACAGATCTATCTATCTATCTTTTTATCTATGACTGCATATCTCTCTCTGCATATGTCTCTTTATGTCTGTTCCTCTCAATATAACTAATTTCTTCTCCATCCCAGGTTTTTTCCATAGATCATGTCCAGTTATGTTTCTCCTCCACCGAAGCCCTGTTCTTTTTTTACCCAGCAGTCACTAAATTGCATGTAGTCACTCCGGGAAGGTTCCCGATCTGTAACCCACAGCAGTACTGACCCTCACTGTTCAGTACGTCTGTTCATCTATCCTCACTCCCAAAGACTCCCATTCATTTTCAGCAGCTCCTAGCTGATAGTAACCTAACAACAACTCAGCAAACACCCCATACACAAAGGCAATCTCTTGACAACACCTTACCATAGCAACACCTTAGCAACCCCCTAAGGCTGTTTTTTATTTGAAATTAGTTTTTATTCTGCTGGTTTAAGTCCTGGTACGTCCTTCAGGAAATGCAAATCTGTTTAAGTACCGTGTTCACTCACACTCGTCTAGAATTATACAGGACACAAATCAGAACAGAAGAACAGCTGTCCTACTGGGTCTCCCATACGTCTCTTCAGAGGACACTTCTGAGATAATCAGGTCGTGTGATGTGAGTAAATGTGTTAAGTGATATTAAGATGACACGTGTACAGGGATTTATTTTAAACTTATTTAATAAATTCCATGTACATTTTGGTTACAGTGTCTTTTTCATTAAAAGCTAAAGACAGCAGGACACAAGTTAAACGGTACATGGTAATATACAGTCTGGTAATTAAGAGTCGCTCATTCTACTTTTTTCTTCCTGCTCTCCAAATTATGAGTAAGCTCTACATCAAATTAGCACTTATTCACAATCTGAACTCTTTTCCAAAGTCATTTTAGAGTCCATACCTTGACCAGGTGTAGAGCATGGTATTTATTTATTACCTACAAAGTAAATAAACCTGTTTACTGGTTTTAGGTTCATGGTGAAACCCTGGATGTCCTAATGAAGGGAATGAGCATTGGGCTTCTGATTGGACATGAAGGTGTTCTGCATGATGGATCCCCTTGTGAACTCTTCAGTGTGGCCGTGGTGGTAGAGGAGACGACTGTTCTTCATGAACTCAGAGATGTGCCTACTGGTTTTGCCATGCTAATGGGTACCATCTACTGCCTTAATCTAGAGTACCCTCGCAAAATGAGGTACTCATTCGAATTCTTGCAGAGGGTTATCATGAAGATCAAACCAGACCAGTGTTCAGCTAGGATACATGGACTTAGAAACAAACTGCTGAGGGATCGCTTATAGACTGAGGACTGCACCTCTCAAGCCTTCACTGGGAAACTCTACTGTGTCACTTCCCCAGAAAGGAATGTCTGGACTACATGATGAAACACTGGTAGACCAATAGAGACTCTATGGGTTTATATAAGCCTTCATGGTACACCTAGATGCGGGACTGAGCAGAATGTACCTTGTAGATGATTCAATCAAATGAAGTCCAGGCACGGCTGAAAAATGTCAGAAGCACACATGTGTAGACTTGTTCTTACAGGATACGAGGCATATGAGGGTAAATCTGATTTTATGAAGTTTAAACTTGGAGAAAACATTAAATACTGTAGAAGAACATTCAGCTAGAGGATCTTGGGATTGTTCTTACACTAGGACTGAATGCTGGTTAGGTGTTTACCTGGAGGAAACCTTTTTCATTCAGCACTGAGCATTGCACATGCTTGTTTTAGTTTCTTGTAGAAGGTTTTTATTACATGGGTGATGTTCAGTCTGTTCATAACACTGAGTGAAGGATTGGTTATTCAGTTGAATGGTCAGACTGTTACACCAGCTTGTTCATCCAGAGGACACCTTTAGCCTTACAGTAACTGATAAGTGGTTATCGTCATTACCCTGTCCCTTCATATCATTCTGTCTCCATCTCTCTGTCCATCTCCCTCTTTATTCTTTCTGTTCCCAGTGTAGCTGAAGTATTATTACTTTGTTTATTATTTAATTTTCCCAGTTTTATTTGTTTTGCTGCTATAATTTAGGAATAGGAATGTGAACTTCACAAAAACTTTATTTTGAATTTTTAATTGATGTTCTTATGTGTTTGAAACTAATAGTTGAATGGCCAGATTTTTGTTCTTATGGCTTTGGTTCCTCCCATGTGTTGTAGCTGGGACCTTAATTCATGTAACACCCAAAGTAAGCGCATGTGGTGGTTTTGCCCGGTTTTGTCAGAAGCATTGTGAATGCTTTACGGGTAAGACATACTAAATAGCTCTCTCTCTAAAATGCCTTAAAACACCTATAAAAGCCATGGATTTTACTCAAACTACATACATAACATAAAGCTTAGAGACACAAAGTGTGTTTAAACGATGTGTGATTATTTTATGCTGAATTTGAAAGGAACTTTAATAATGTTTAGCTCAGTCACGTTTTGGCTATTTATAGGGAGTGGGAGAGAGCTGTTTCAGCTGCATGTGCTTACTACTGTCCCCATGCTACTTTTGTGCAGGTATGTCCATGTCTTGTGTGTTTTGTAAATGAGTTTATACGAAGTATTTTGAGATGTGTTGGATTTTATATGTTAGTTAAATTGCTATACGGTCACAATGCATTTTGAAGTCGTTGGGTTTTTTTGTGCTCCATGTCGCCCAGGCGCCACCTGGTGGCCATGTTGTATACAGCGCTTGGGCTAAAACCAAGCTATAGTGTTAAGAGTAGCTGTAGCGATAATCTGCAGTACTTTAAGCATTGTAAACAGTATTTCATCTTTTATTGTTCTTAACATGTGATTGTATCTACCTCAATTTATTTTATATATTGTATAAATGTATTACACGTGCTTTGTGAATACGGTCAGAAGCATTGTGGATGCTTTACGGGGAGTGGGAGAGAGCTGTTTCGGCTGCATGTGCTTACTACTGTCCCCATGCTACTTTTGTGCAGAATAAACTCTCAGACCTCTAGTTCCCGTGCACGTGCTTGGTTTCAACCATCTCAAGTCTGCTACACCAGCACACTAATTCCTTTACTTCATCTGCATCTTTTTCTTCCTGCTGTTTCTTTTTCTACAGTTTTTGAGGGTTAAATGATTAAAGGGTTGTTTACATTGTGGAACACTTTCTGATTTATCTGATAAAGTTCTAGAGATGGTTTTATACAGCTCCTAAATGGTTCCAGCTGTTACATCAAGCTTGTAGAAATAAAATGACCATTTTCCATCAATCTGAAGAATTATTTCAAAGTGCACAGAATTCCTTAATCCTACAAATGGTTCAGAGTGTTAGTGGTATTTTCTATTTCTAGCCCTAAAAGAACCATTTTTAAAGCAGGTGTTAGTCTGTCGTCTCCCTTTCTCCCACTTCTGTAGAACGTGGAAGATATGGTCTGATGAAATAGATGTTGGGCAGTTTTATTCTTTATTCTTTTTTAGAGACCGTTTTATACAAGTTAGCATTTCTAAGTGGACACTAAGTTTATTTCTTATTTTAAACACATTTTAACTGCCAGAGCCTGTGTGAAAACTGGGGACACTTCTTCTACTAATAAAACTGATATACTGAACTGACTGTAGTTGTAGGTTTATTTAGTGTGGAGTTTAAACTAACTAACTAACTAGTAAACTTACCATTATTAGTGAAGATGATGAATAAATCTTAATAAAACAGTTTAAAATCATCAGTGTTTATAACTTAACACAGAATAAACGTTTTCTGGATATAGGTAAGTTACCTTAACCTGAAAGTGAGAGTTGAAATAGTGAGATATCTTGTTTTGATTTGAAAAGTAAGTTTTCTGAACTTAGTTTGTTAAGTTGAAGTTACAGATGAATATCAGTTAAAAGAACCTGTGTAAGATTTGGAGCTGAAATAAAGGAAATGTTTAAGTGGAGTTACTCATGTCTTTAAGGCAGCAGGTGAACTTAAGTTTCTAATTTAACGAGCGTAAAATGTTTTACAGTGCAGGGACATTACCTATACAGGTGTAGATAATCAGATGTGAGTTTATTAACACTTTATTTTAATACATGTACATAACATCATCATCTTCTTCTTCACCATTATCTTCATCATTATCAATCATTATCATTACCATCACCATCATTATCATCCTCATTATCATGTTTATTTTCAACATCATCATCATCATCATCGGCATCATCATCATCTTCATCTCCAGACCAGAGACGTACAGAGGAAACTATAGACCATTCAAACACAGAGCTCTTCTAAACACCTACCAAAGATTCCACACACACACCAACACATCTACACACATCCACCTATTCAGACTACAGCAGTTTAGCTCCGCCCACTCACACTGAAGGAGTGTTTCAGCCTGAACTGTTCTTTAAATGAAGCACAATACAGCACAGCCAATCGGAACAGAGCTCATTTACATATATCAGTCTTAAAGGCTCAGTAATATAAACAGTCTGTTTAACTGTAAGAGATAAAGAGAGTTTATAAAATCACCAAATTAATTATTTACATTTTTATCATCTTACAGAATCAATATTTAATAAACCCACATAAACACTATACAGAGAGAGAGAGAGAGAGAGAGAGAGAGAGAGAGAGAGAGAGAGGAGGTTATTCTCTCACACACACTGATCCATCCCAAACTGTAAACCCAGCGTGGAGCGGTTCAGTGAATGAGGTGTAGAAGGTGTGGAGGTGAGTCAGTGTGTGTGGATCAGAGGAGACTCTGTAGAAGGACAGAGTGCCGGCCAGACAGTCCACATACACTCCTACTCTCTTACAGTCGGAAGGAGGAACAGAAAGTTCAGTGCTGATATTATTGTGACGGACAGAGTAACTGTTATTAGAGCAGTACAGACTCCAGGACTTTACATTCCCTCCAAACAGAGAATCATCACCGCGTCCTTTCCTGCTGATTGATTTATATGACACTGATATATAAACCGTCCCGCTCCACTCAGCCTCCCAGTAACAGCGTCCAGTCAGACTCTCTCTACTCAGAACCTGAACACACCCATCAAATCTCTCTGGATGATCAGGATACGACTGATACCCTACATACTCCACCTTCTTGTTCCCGTCAGACAGAGAGAGAAATCTGTGTGCCGTGTTTGGATTCAGAGTGACCTCACAGGAATCTGCAGAGAGAGAGAGAGAGAGAGAGAGAGAGAGAGAGAGAGAGAGAGAGAGAGAGAGAGAGAGAGGGGGGGGAGAGAGAATAAGAGAATGAGAGAGAGGGAGAGAATGAGAGAGAGAGGGAGAGAGATTTAACAATCCTCTATTAATAAAAAGTCCCCCAACAACAAGCCCATACTCTTCATCCAGTTGACCTTAGCAGAGGACACAACCTCAAAATCTTGTATAATGTTATTTAAAACAGTAATATCTTCACCTCCCGTGACCCCAACAACCACATCATCAGCATACGCAGCTACATAGAATCGGGGGAGGTCTTCAGCTAGCTGAACTCCACTAAGTTCCTGTCGGAGACGGTGGAGCATAGGCTCAATAGCTAGGCCATAGAGCATTCGCGAAATGGACCAACCATGACATATTCCCCGGCGCACTTTAAAAGGGGCACACAAACCACCACTGACCTTCAGCACACTCTCGATATTACAATAAAGCACCCGCACCATAGAGACAAAACCAGGCGAAAAACCAAAGGCCCCAAAAGTGTCCCATAAGTACTGGTGTTCCACCCGATCAAAGGCCTTTTCCTGGTCCAGGGAGATGAGACCATGCCAGTCAGCCACCTCCAGGACATCTCTAACAAGAGATATGTTATTAAGGATTGATCTGCCGGGAACACAGCAGGCCTGATCCGCATGTGTGACCTGCCCCATCACCTCCTTTAGGCGATTTGCCAGCACTTATAATCAGCACAAGGCAAGCTCACCGGTCTCCAGTTTTTAGCCTCACTGAGGTCACCTTTTTTGGGCAGAAGGGTGAGGGACGCTCTCCTACAGCTTAATGGCAGTTGCCCTCCGACCAAGCTGTCATTAAGCATGGCCAACAGGTCCTCTCCAACCACATCCCAGAAAGCCTTATAAAACTCAGCGGGGAGGCCATCGATGCCCGGAGCCTTCCCATTAGCCATGCTCTGTAATGCCCACTCCAGCTCCTCATTTTGCTCAGGTGAGACCTGTGGCAAACCTTCACAGAAGTGCTGTGAAGTGCTGTGTGTCAAATCAGGATCTACACCCATATATAGCACTACATACACACACTCACACTGCTTAGCAACCTAACAAGTCACACATCAAACTGTAACATGGACCATACGTGGTACTGGACCTCAGGAAAAATATAATAAGATACAAAACCACCTTAAAAATTTTTAATCAGATACGTCTTTTACATAAACTCACCTAACAGACCCCGTTATTACTGGTGGTGATTTTAACACAGTCACTGACCTGGTCTTATATAATAACCAGTTAAACCCCCTCATAGCTGGAAATCCACGGAATAATAACACAGGTCATGAGTTATTAGTAGAAGTACACACAGAGTTAAGAAATTACAAAATCTATCTTAACGAACTGATAAATGAGAAAAACAAACTTCTACTACAAAGACTAAGACTGGAAAACTATGAGTACAGTAATAAATCTGAAAATCTTAGATTAATAAAAATAAACAAAGAAAAAACAATTAACCCAGCCGAAATAAATAACACATTCCGAAATTTCTTTGTAAATATATAATCATCAGACCACGACCCAAAATCAGGAGATATCAATACTTTTATCAAAAATATTAATCTACCTAAACTAACAGAAGAACAAAAACAGCAGACAACAGAAGAGCCGATATCATTAGAAGAATTCCACAAAGCATTCAATCAAACGCCCAACAATAAAGCACCTGGTCCGGACGGTTTCCCTGCTGAATTTACAAACATCTCTGGACAATATTATCACCACTCTTCAATAAATTAATAAAGAAATAAAGAAAAATATACAATTACCTACTGATATGAACACAGCTACAACCTCTCTCCACCTTAAACTAAACAAAGACCCCACCACACCCTCCAGTTACCGACCTCTCTCACTCATTAACACCAACACAAAAATTATGGTAATACTGGAGCTGGCGGTCCCAAATTCAATCGGCACGTTCAATGCACACACGCCTGCTGCAACTTATATATGACGGAATTTATGTGCAACAGGTGCGCCGACGCTTGTAGATGACGTCACCTCGCAGACATAATATTGCAACGTGATGTCATGTGAGTAATTAGGTCAGCTGGCAGCGTTTAGTGCATGCGTTAACGTATCGCCTGCAAATAAACATGGCAGGTCGGCCACAGGCACCGCGTTTGTTGACCAACAATGTATTATCTTTAGCAGAGTTGGATGTATTTGAATGCACGCCACATCAAATGTACGACAATATGTGTGATGACTTTGAATGGATCGTTTGGCTGGCGAAACACTGCCTCATTCGCATTGACCACAGCTGCAACACATGCAATAACGCCATGTGTCTAGTTCGTCGCGCTGAATCTCCTGACGGCTATTCATGGTGTTGTCATACTTGCAACATGCAAAGGAGCATTCGGACGGGCTCATTCTTCGAACAATGCCATCTGCGAACACAGACCATTGTAATGCTCATGTACTACTGGATTTACCAAATAAAGAGCCAGCACGTCATGTTCTTTAAAGCTATAACTGATTGGCACCAAATCCTCAATTACAATAACAGTTTTGGTTTGGAGTGCCATAACTGGCTACTGAATCAGCCAGTTATGCTTGGCGGTTTTGATGTCAGTGGAAATCCGTTGTACATCAAAGTTGACGAAACTTACTTCTTGAAAGGAAATACAATCGTGGCCATCGTAGACGTAGTCAGTGGATCGTCGGCATGGTGGAAAGAGGTACGAAGCGCAGTTGGATGGACCCGGTTGCTCGAAGAGACGCTGCAACACTGGAGAGATTAGTGCTTGAGCACATCCTTCCAGGAACTATTGTTGTTACAGATGGACGGGCAGGGTACGACAACATAAATGCACTAAACAGTGGAGTCTACCAACACGAAGTTGTGGTTCATGCTGACAATTTCGTGCACCCCATTCACCCTGACATACATACACAGACTATCGAAGGGGTCTGGATGAAGGGAAAATGGGTAACTCTGGTACCAAGCGGGCACAAGCCGTGCCCTGTTCCCGACCTATATCGGTGCTTTTCTTTGGCGCTACAGTCACACGGATCATACTTTTGGACAATTCCTGACTTTACTTAGTCAAAATTATCACATTTAACGACTGTAACGTGACGATTGAATTTGGGACTGCCAGTTCCAGTATTACCAAAATTATAATCACACAGTGGACTTACCCAACATGACCGGCAACTTACAGAGACTTACAGTACAGAGACACTCAAACAGAGACCCCCACTCCCACACACTCAGAACCACAGACCAGAGCAGTCCTGCTGGTGGGGGAGGCTATCGGCGGTGTGGTAAAGAACTAGCTCCTTCTTAGACATGGAGAGAGATCTGACTTACACTTCAGTGCAGCAGGAGAACGGGGCAGACAAGGCCCGGTGGGAGAAACATGCCTCCCCTTACTGAGCAGAGCAGGATGCAGCTACAGCAGAGCAGTCTTTATCAGAGGAACCACACTGCTGTTCCGGTCACAGTGGGGGCTATCTGACCTCGGCTCTCGGGCTGATACTCAGTCTAAACAAGGCAGAGCGAGCCAGTCCATGAGCACGTGAGATACAGACTGCAGCCCAGGACCACAACACTTAACTAGCTAGCTAGTTCCAGCGGCTAACCACACCCGCTTTTACCGAGAAAATAAATCTAATAAACTGTTTATAAACCCTCTTAATAAATGAAAAGGGTCTGTACACTGCTTAAACTCACTCCTACTGCACTCTCTCTCGGGTTTTACTCTCCTGTCTCCCTCGTGCTGAAACCCCGCCCCCTTCCGCTTTTCCCCAACCAATCAGAACAGGGGAAACCTTGATTGACACTGTAATCACCCAATCAGTATTGTTTTACTGCTCCAGTACTCCAAAACATGAGGAAAACTTCTCAGACAGATGTGTGATCGATCTAACTTATTTATTTATTTATTTTTAAATTGACAGTGTACACCATCTCAGGACAGACCCCCGAGTACGAGCTCAGTTTTGTTCTAACCCACATCTGTTTGTCTTGTTTTGTCCCCAGTCCTCTGTAAGGTCTCCTTCATGTTTGTCCCCACACTAACACTATAGTCAGGTTTGAGCTCTGACGTGAGAGAGCTCGAGCTCGAGCTCTAGCGCTCCCTCTCATGTGTTACTGTGACTATCCCACAGCTCTGTTCTGGTCATTTATTGTTAGACTGGAAGATAAAGAGGACAGAATTAACGGTTTGGTTCTTTATCAACGTTCCTCCAGATAAAATAGTTCCACTCTGTTCATCAGTCTATCAGCACCTCACGTAACCTCCCTCCCTCCCTACCCACTTCCCTCCCTCCCCCCTACATTCATTCCATCATTCCGATACGATCCTACATCGATTTTTTTAGTCAATAATAACGATCATTATTAATACCTTAGTTTTCCATGATTCGGTTCGATACTGGTTCGCTTTAATACAGTGTAATATTTCTATGAACTAACGAGCACAAATAAAACATAATTTGAACATTTTATTATTAAGGATTTGTCAAAAGGATTTGACCCTCACTCCTTTATGTGTCTAATCCACAGTCGTACTGACCCTTACTCCTCTATGTGTCTAATCCACAGTCATACTGACCCTCACTCCTCTATGTGTCTAATCCACAGTCGTACTGACCCTCACTCCGCTATGTGTCTAATCCACAGTCGTACTGACCCTCACTCCTTTATGTGTCTAATCCACAGTCGTACTGACCCTCACTCCTCTATGTGTCTAATCACCAAACTGCTTGTACTCACTGAGGGCAGCTGCCCAAACTTTAATCCATAGCTACTCTATATATTGTTTACTTATCCCTCTTTCCTCCTAAGTCTAATTCACTTTGAGCAACACCTAGCAAACACTTAGCAACCCCTAACAACTACTCATTAAACAACCCTCACACTAACAACTGCCTAGCAACACCATAGCAACCACTCAGGATATGAAGCAACTGCTAAGCAAGACTTTAGCAGTCCCCTGGAACACCATAACAACAGTTTAGCAACACCACAGCCATCTGGGATAGTATAGCAACCACCCAGCAACCACATAGCAATACTATAACAACTACTTAGCAATCACTTAGCAATACCATTGCAACCACATAGTAGTCACTTGCAACACCATAACAACAACTTAGCATACCATAACAAGTACCTTGCAACACCATGCTAGCATCCAAGCAGTTAGCCACACCTTACCAACCACCTTGGATACTATAGTATCACCACTGCAATTATAGAGTAACACTCTAGCAACCACCTAGCAGTGTTCCTGTCAGTTCAAGAAGGACTAGTTATTGCCAGAAAACTAGGTAAACAGGACTGGAGTAAATCACAGGTTTCCGGGAATTATATCTTCCTCTATATGAGTCTGTAGTGCTGCTGAACATGGGGGCAGGTCTGTATGTGTTAAGGTTCCTGTTTTAAAGTGTTAGTTAGGGGTTGTAGAGTGTATGTGGTGTGCTGTGGTGTGGTGTGGTATTCAGTGACCCCAGTAGTGGAGTATCTAGCACTGTTCCCCTGTGGTGGAGGTTTATACGCTGCATGGCGGAGCTGATCTAAAGCTGCTACAGGGGTGTGACTGTTGGTGAAGTGTCTTGATGTGTCTGATGTTTAAACTGTCTCAGATTAAAAGAAGGGTTATTTATTATATACAGGAGGTGCGTCCCTGGTAGTGATAACTGAACACTGTTCTTCCTCCCTGATCATTTTACTGATTTACTAACATATGGATTGATGGGTTATATGGACGTGGGTATCTAGAACCTTATTCATTAACATAAACCAGGAGTGCCAAGCCTCAACTAACCAGTGTGTGTGAGTCCCTAAGTCATTTATAGGAGGTGATTAGGAGTGGGGTGGGATATTTAAAGGGTGGTGTGTGGAGTGGGGTTTCTTTACTGACTGGATTAGTTTGCTGGTTTATTTATTCATCTGTTTAAAGTGGTGTGTTTTTATTTATTGGTATTCTTAAATAAATTCAATAGATTATATTTGACAATATAATGATGGCCGCACGCTGTAGTGCAGCAGCTTCTCACACTCCCAGCGAAAACCCAGCTTTTAGTTATTTTTACGTCGGTTCTGATAGCGACTTCACGCATCTTAAGCGTGTGAGTTACAGCCGAACCAAACTTTTTAAGATTAAGGACAGCTCTGCCACAAAAGCAGCAACTATGGACAGTAGTTTCAGAGCTACGCTGGGCAGACTACAACTTCTCCGGACACCGGCGTGGCGGGGCAGAGCAGTACGAACAAAGGGCAAAAGAAAGAGATGCGAGCGAAGACTGAAGAGAGGGAAGGGGGCCGGCGTGCTAGCCAGACTCAAGGCTAACGCGGACCGACTCCCGATTCCATCTCTCTTCCTGTCCAACGTCCGCTCTCTGGACAACAAGCTGGACCTTCTGCGGCTGAGGATGAGTGTTTCTGAGGAGATGAGGAACTGCGCTGTGATTTGTCTCATGGAAACATGGCTAAACGACAGCATGCCGGACTCAGCCTTTCAGCTCGCCAGCCGGCAGCTCTTCCGAGTGGACTGTAACCAGCTGTCCGAAAAAGCACAAGGGGGCGGCATATGCGTCTATATAAATAAAGGTTGGTGCACAAACTGTGTGATGGTAAACGCCCTATGCTCCGAGGCGACAGAACAGCTGACCGTGAAGTGTCGGCCACACTATCTGCCTCGTGAGTTTACAGCTGTGTTCGTCATTGCCGTTTACATAGCACCGGATACTAATGCTAACAACGCACTGAAGGAGCTACATGACAACATCAGCTCGCTTCAGAACAAGCACCCGGAGGCATTTTACGTGGTGGCGGGGGATTTTAACCATGTGAACCTGACGAACATCTTGCCGTGGTTCTACCAGCACATAGACATTCCAACACGGGGAAACAACACACTCAACCGTGTTTATACCAACATCAGAGACACGTACAGAGCCTTCCCCCACCCCCACCTCGGGCTCTCCGACCACATCTCCATTATGCTGGTCCCTGCATACCACCCCCCGCTGCGACGCTCCAGACCCACACAGAAGACCATTACTGTGTGGCCCAGTGACGCAGACGCTGTGCTGTAAGACTGTTTCGGCTGCACAGACTGGCATGCCTTTAGGGAGGCTGCTGAGAGTGAGGGGGAGCTGGATCTGGAGGATTACACATCTGCTGTCCTCGGGTACATCAGCAAGTGTGTGGAGGATGTTACCACCACAAAGACTGTGACCTGCTACCCGAACCAGAAACCCTGGCTGAATGGAGAGGTGCATTCTCTACTGAAAGCCAGGGATGCTGCCTTCAGGTCCGGCGACCCACGTGAAGTCAGGAGGGCTAGAAGAGAGCTGACTGCGGGTGTTAAGAGGGCCAAAGCTGCATATGCTCTGAAAATCCAGGAGCATGTGGAGGGGAATTAAGTGCATCACAGACTATAAAACCAGAGATGCACAATGTTCCAAAGACCCCTTCCTGCTCGAGGCTCTCAACAAATTCTATGCCCGCTTTGAAGACCCTGACACCCCCGCCCCCACCCCCCCCACTATAAGGCTCACCCCTCCACCTGGAGAAGTACCCCTCAGTGTGACACCAGCAGAAGTAAGGAGGACCCTCAGGAGGATCAACCTCCGGAAAGCTGCTGGTCCAGATAACATCCCCAGACGAGTACTAAAGGAGTGTGCTGATCAGATCTCTGAGCTCCTGGCAGACATTTTCAACGTCTCCCTCATCCAGGCAGCTGTTCCCACCTGCCTGAAGACTGCCACCATCATCCTGGTCCCCAAGAGTTCCTCAGTGACAGGTCTGAATGACTTCTGGCCATTTGCTTTCATGCCGATAGTCACTAAATGCTTTGAAAGACTGGTTATGACCCACATCAAAGCCACCATCGACGTCACTGTGGATCCACACCAGTATGCCTACAGGAAGAACCGATCCACAGATGATGCCATTTCCCTTTTTGGTCCACACTGCCCTCACCCACCTGGAGCAGAAGGACTCATGTTCGTATGCTCTTTGTGGACTTCACTTCCACCTTCAACACCATGATACCCCAGACCCTGACAGATAAACTCTCCTCACTTGGTCTGCGCTCTTCTCTCTACAACTGGGTCCTGGACTTCCTGACCAACAGGCCGCAGTCTGTGAGGATCAACAACCTCACCTCCTCCACCACAATCCTCAGCACTGGCTCCCCTCAGGGCTGTGTGTTGAGCCCCCTCTTGTTCACGCTGCTCACATATGACTGCTCACCCATCCACACAGGCTGTCATATTGTGAAGGTTGCGGACGACATGGCAGTGGTCAGATGCATCACAAACAGTGACGAGTCTGGCTACAGGCAGGAGGTAGAACACCTGGAGGGTTGGTGAAGAAAGAACAACCTCTGCATCAACGTAAAGAAGACGAAGGAGATGATTGTGGACTTCAGAAGGGGCAGACATGCCCACCTCCCCCTGCATGTCGGAGGGTCTGCGGTGGAAGTGGTCTCCAGCTACAGGTACTTGGGTGTTCACCTGAGCAACAAGCTCACCTGGAGCAACAACACTTCCAGTCTGGTCAGGAAGGCACATCAGTGGCTCTACTTCCTCAGAGCTTCCTATGCTCCAGCGTCAACATGTGGCACGGAAGTTGCTCTGCTCCAGACAGGAAAGCTCTGCAAAGGGTGGTGAAGGCTGCACAGAGGTCTGTCAGAGTCAGCCTCCCCACCACAACGGACATCTACACCTCCAGATGCAGGAAGACCTGCATCATGAAGGACCCCACTCATCCAGCACACTCACTTTTTGTCCCGCTCCCCTCAGGCAGGAGGCTGTGGAGCAGTAAGTGTAAAACGAACAGACTGAGAAACAGATTTATTCCAGAAGCTGTAAGACTTTTAAACTCTAATTAGACAAAACCACTGCACCGACACTTTGAGGAAACTTAGTCTCTTTAAACACACTCTGCTGCTAGCTTTTCAATTTCCTTGCTGCTCTTTCTTTCCATTTTTTTAAAAATATATTTTTATATATTTATGTATATTTTATTTATTTAAGTACTGCTGCTTGGGTGTAACTGGGTCCTTGAGTACTACAATTTTGTTCCATTTTTTTTATTCGCTGTTGGCCTCGAGTTATGTTATGGTGGAATGCTAATCGTGCAGTTAGTGTGGATGCTAATTGCTCACAGGATATTCTTATTTCTTTTGCTCAATATGACCAGATTAAACCAACATTTGGTTGTTTGCAAATAAGAGCTGTGACTTTTATCCACAATTTTAGAGTTGTATAGTTTGGGGAGTGTAACAGCTTTGTGATCTAAGTGCATGGTGTTTAACAGGCGTTGCTGAGAGCACGAGAGAGAGAAAAGCTAATGAAGCCTGTTTATTCGCCTTTTGCATACTCTGTGCAGGTGGAGAAAAAAATTTTCCTCATTTTAAGCTGGTGTGTTGATGTCATCATTTCATTCATCATTCAACCCTACACAACACAGAAGTAAACCCGTTACACATGCTCTTCTGAGAGTCTGGAGATAAGGATGGTCTTAGATCAGTTAGAACTAACTGGAACTGGAGTGTAAGAGCAGCAAAGCATGGACATTCAAAGTCACTTCACTGACTCCAAAGACTCCAGGCGCCTGTGGCAGGATATCCAGTCGATCACAGGCTATGGGCCTCCTCCACCACCCAGCAATGACAATACTGACTTCCTCAACATACTCAACACCTACTTTAGCAGGTTCGAGGAAAGCAACACCACCCTAATAGTGAAAGCACCCCTCAGTCCGGATGATGAAGTGCTCTGTCTTGACCCGGCTGATGTCTAGAGGGCCCTACGTAAGGTCAACCCTCGGAAAACTGCAGGTCCTGACAACATTCCAGGGTGTGTATTTAATGAATGTGCTGACCAACTGGCATATGTCCTTGCAGACATCTACAACACCTCCCTGAGCCAAGCCATCGTGCCGCAGTGCTTCATAGCCACTACCATCGTACCACTGCCAAAGAAGAAATCAGCATCATCACCCAGTGACTACTGTCACATAGCACTCACTCCCATCATAATGAAGTGCTTTGAGAGACTGGTCAAAGATCACATCACATCCAGACTCCCTGCAACGTTCGACCAACTCCAGTTTGCATACTGCCCCAACCGCTCCACTGATGATGCCATATCATCAGCACTTCACCTGAGCCTGACTCATCTGGCGAACAAGAACAGCTATGTGTGGATGCTCTTCAATGACTTCAGCTCCGCTTTCAACACAGTCATCCCCCAGCACCTGGTAGAAAAACTTCCATTAGGTCTATTAGGCATTGACACCCCACTGTGAGTTATTGGAATTTCTCAGAGACAGACCACAGAGAGTACGAGTGGGAGGACACACCTCCAGAACCACCACCATGAACACTGGAGTTCCCCAGGGATGTGTGTTGAGCCCTCTGTTGTTCACCCTGTTGACCCACGACGATTGTGCCGAGTACAACTCAAAATTAAGTTTGTGGACGACACCACAGTAGTTGTGCCCATCAGCAACAACGGTGACTCCAAGGTGAACCAACTTGTTGCCTGGTGCGACAGTAACAACCTGTCACTGAACGTCGAGAAGACAAAAGAAATGACTGTCAACTTCAGGAGGAAGCACACAGTGCGTACTCCACTCACAACCCTTGGCAACACTGTGGAGTCTGTGAAGAGCACCAGGTTTCGGATGGTGCACATTGTGGACAACCTGACGTGGACCACACACACCACTTCCCTTGTCAAGAGGGCACAGCAGCGCCTTTGTAGCAGCATAAAAAAAATAAATAAATAAAAGGCATTCTACATATTTTTTTGTTATTTTATTATTGTTGTAATTAAAGTTTTACTGCTGTTTATAATTTCTGTAATGTTCAAGTAGATATATTACTTCTTCAGTGCCATGTGTTCTAGAGATCGTTCAGAACAAAACAAAAGGTAAAATAAGCTGTTTCAGCTATTGCCCAGTAGGTGGCGCTTGACGTCAGGTGAATTAAGGAATCTACGGTTCTGATGAGGGTCAAAAATCGAAGCAATTAAATGCAAGACCAGAACAGCGTTCACAATAAACATTGTGTGATTCCTTTGTTCTTTCCAGGTGGGTAAAACAGCTTACAACCTTTAAAGATGGTTGTCCAAATAACATAAATTAAGAGAACAGGAGTTGGGGCAAAAGTGGGAACTGTTTAGAGCATGTTATTTTGCTATTAAGATGCATATTTTTTCAGAGTAATCTAGCTAGTTGTTGGTAGTGCAGTTCATTCAGTAAGCTAAAAATAGCTGGAAATGTGTGTAGCGCCTGGTTGAAATTGTAAGCTGGATTACTAGGTCACAACACTTATGTAATTTAAAGATGGTGTATTATTTTGTTTCTGTAACGTGTGTAACAAATATGCTGCTGTTTGTTCTTATACAAAAATGGCGTCACTACTGAAAGATGGTTTTGAGAAATGCACTATGTTTATGAATGTGTGTTATTGATATGACCAACTGTGATTAATCATACATTATACATTGAGAGTGTAAGTTTAACAGCAATTTATGGTAACTCAGAACAAAAAGCTGTTATAGAGTGAATATGTATGTACTGTTGGAATACTAGATAGATCTGTTGGAAAACAGGGATGTGATGTAATCTTGAATCTGAGTCAAAAAGCGAAGCAATTAAATGCAAGACCAGAACAGCATGCACATTAAACATTGTGTGATTCCTTTGTTCCTTCCAGTTCACCCTGACCTGGACACCCTTGTCCATGAGAGGGGTAACACCTTCACTTCCTACGAAGGATGAGAACAGCAAACCTTCCTTCTCAAATTTTATATATTTATATATTTATATTATCACTTGGAAACAGCAATATTTTTCTATACAAAGTGCAATATTTCTGTCTCGTAAAGCTATGCACTCCTGTTGAAAAGTCTGAATGACAAGGTTCACATTGACTTTGACTTTGAAGTTTGTCTGCTGTGCTGGCTAAAATAAAATTCATGTGATAACAAGCGCTGACAAGGCAGAAATGACCAGCAGCTTGATGACTACAGCCTGTACTAACAGAATTCTAATGTGCTCCTATATGGTCAGTGGAGGTGATAAAATAGAAAAAGAGTGTAGATAGTAGATACAAGGATATACTTGGTAAAAGATTATCAATAAATTTAGAAAATAAAGAATTCCCTTCACTTCCTACGAAGGATGAGAACAGCAAACCTTCCTTCTCAAATTTTATATATTTATATATTTATATTATCACTTGGAAACAGCAATATTTTTCTATACAAAGTGCAATATTTCTGTCTCGTAAAGCTATGCACTCCTGTTGAAAAGTCTGAATGACAAGGTTCACATTGACTTTGACTTTGAAGTTTGTCTGCTGTGCTGGCTAAAATAAAATTCATGTGATAACAAGCGCTGACAAGGCAGAAATGACCAGCAGCTTGATGACGTCTACTTTTCAGTGGGAGTGCCAAACACTGTCTCCACACAGAAGCAGGCAAACTGATCCACTCATATCTTACATTCGAGGTGTTTAATTACTTTATTTATTAGTTTATGATATATTTATTATGTTTAAAGAGAAAAACAGTAGCCCAGACCAAGGCGAGAGTTATCACTTCAAAAGGGGATGATTCTGTTCAATTATTTAAAATGTTCTGGCCAGGTGTTTTTATTCTCATCAAATAATTATTTTATTTGTGTAGAAAAAAATAAATATTCTTAAAAAACTACTGCATAGAAAAATACACCAATCAACAGATGAACTCCAGTCCAACACCGAGAAACAAGTAGACTACAGCCTGTACTAACAGAATTCTAATGTGCTCCTATATGGTCAGTGGAGGTGATAAAATAGAAAAAGAGTGTAGATAGTAGATACAAGGATATACTTGGTAAAAGATTATCAATAAATTTAGAAAATAAAGAATTCTCTTCACAAAAGCAAGTGTTGTTAGACACAAATGCATTCCCTGGTTTAGACATTTTCAGGACCTTTGTTGATGTTTCATCAATTCATGTTTATCGTTTTAAATGATGTTGCTTATATACCAGACCAGATGTAGAAGTCACCTGAGCTCCTAACATTGTCAAAAACACAGGAATGTCAGAAACAAAGAACTGGCATATATACAGACCTGAAGTGCCCAGAAAATTAATAATGCACTCATATGTCCCCAGTATCCCGACAAGTGGCCCCCAGGGAAGGTCAGAAACCATTATGGTGGGACGTGTAATTTTAAGTGATATGATTCACAGGTGCACTTGGACAGAACATGATGTTTTACAACTAGGTGTGTAGGTCTCTGGGGAAAGGTTGGGTCCCCACAATGTATCAGTTTATCCAGGTGACCCCTGCAGTATACAAAAATAGATATCAGTGTGTACTTACATTTCTTCAGTCCTGGTTTGATTCTGTTCTCACCTCCATGTTCCAGTCTAAACACACACACACACACAGATATGAAGACATTCATTTTCTCTATTTGTCTACCTTTCTCTCTGTGTGTTTCTCGCTCACTCTCTCTCCTTCTCTCTTTAATCTCTTTGGCTCTTTGTGTATTTCTTTCTCTCTCAGTTTGTCTGTCTCTCTGTCTCTGCATCGCTGTTTTTCTCTCTCCACCTCTCTCTTAGCATCTCTCTTGTCTGTCTCTTTCACTCTCTGCCTTTCTCTCTGTCTTTTTCTGTGTCTCTTGTTTTCTGTCCTCCAGTTTCAGTTCAGTTTATTATTGTCTTAAATAATTCATTTAATTTCTACATTTGTAGAAATAAGAATTGTTTTCTTAACTAGATGCTCAAAGACCCACCAGAAAGAGAAAAGATTTTTATACAATAAATAACTTAATAAATAAAAAAATATTGCCACGTATTTAGAAAACACACACAATTATTAACAAATGTATTTATGCAGATACATGTATTGTATTGTGTATAATATACAAACCTAAACTGACGTGTTAAAAGTCATGGGATAGCAGTATATTAATTATAAAGAATAAGTTAATTATGATAGTGGAATAGTGGAATGCCTTGATTGACCTTATATAGGACGAATGTGCAGGTCACCCCATTTTTCAGAAGTTTCCAGAATGCTCCTCATACCAATTCTGGATAACTGGGGCCCATTGGCACAGTGCGTTATCCTGCTTAAATATCCCATCATTGTCATGAAGCAACTTTAGTAACCCACTTTAAGCAATCTCATAAACACTGGAGAGGTGTGGTTCCATTTCTTAACAGAGAACCACAAGGTACTGGTGTTGGAGTTCCCAAGCTGTCCCCTGAGGTAAAGCCATGTCAGAATCCATTTACACACTACTATCCCATGACTATTAGCAGGGTCATCAAAGTAGCGCTTGGACAAGACTGGGCAAAGTCGTGGCAGAGTTGGTGCTACAGGACTGCTTTCAGTGTACTGACTGAGAGGTATTAAAACTGCTGCCACCACAGACTTTATGGTTGATATAAATACAGCCCTCAGGTGTTTATGATCCTTGTGCTGGAGGTGTAGTTTACAATCCTGACAGATTGGAATCCAACACCCAGTTACACATGGAGGTTGTCAGTCCAAGAGTATGAAGCCTTTTTCTTCAGTCCGCTTGGATGGGATAATAGTGTTGAAAGCTGGGCTGTAGTCAATGAACAGCATCTCACAGTTTTTGCTCTCCAAGTGTTTTAGAGCTGTATGGATGGAAGTGCAGCTGGCATGTTCAGTGGATCTGTTTGGTCAAATCACTGTGCTTCTTGTGCTTTTTTGGAGTAGTACAATAGTGATTGTATTAAAGTAGAAATGAAATTGCATGGTATCATTTCTGAACACCTCCCAGCTGGTACTAAAGACATCTAGAAACTTTTAATTATAAACATTAAACACACCAATCATCAACAAAAAAATCGTTACACTCAGAAGGAAGTGCTAAATTGCAATGCTATACGGAGGGAAGGATACCAGGAACAATAAATGATGAAAAATTAAGACTGACTACTGACCACGGTGCCTCTACACATGGTTTCATTGGTCATCTCCACCAAGGCAAAAACAGGACTCGTTACTGAAAATGACCCGCTGCTATTTCGGGTCGCTCCATGACAGTCTGCCATGACATCATTGCTGTCTTTGGTGACGCTGATGTGGTGTTAGGCTCAGTCTTCTATAACAGTGGTCAATGGTGCTGGCACTAACAGGAAGACTCATGGATGCCATCTCTACTCACTGAATGTCCGCAATCTTGTCTGTTGGGTCCCTCTGTATGTTGAGCGATTTGTGGTTCTCTCTCTCTCCATGATATGTGTTGGTCTCCCAAATCCTTCATGTCATTATTGTGTGCCTTCTTCCATTCATTGCTGCCAACAGTGTACTCTGTATCAGCACAACCAGTATGGCATGCAATATGCTGTTAGGATCATTCTGCTTCCTGGAGCTCTAAGATGGAATGCCTTACAAATTTTTCCAACTGCTTAAATGGAAAGCACGAACAACAGGACAATCTCATGTAGCCAGTCAGTGATAAAACCTGTCCGTGCTTACATCACATGCGAGGCCAATATATATTTATTTATATTTATATTTATATATATTTATTTTGAAGCAGAATTATTTAGTATAATACACCCCAACACATTTACTGAATCATGTGCAAAACTAATATTTTATATATTGTTATGGTATATATACTAAAATATATAGTATATATTATATTATAAGCTGTGCATTATTTACTATGCACCGCTTACATTACTAAGCAAAAAACATTAGACTTAGAATTATAGTCTGTATATGTGATCTATGTTATATGCAATAATGGCACCATTTAAATTTAATTGCTAAGATTCTGCTTTCTGCAAGATTTCTGCAAGAGCTGCGCCTCAAGTTATTGCACTACTGCTTATACTGTCCCTCAGGCCATAAGACTGTTCAACTCCTCTCAGTACAGCAAATGAAAAACTCTGTGACACTCTTTCATTCTGGTCACTCCAACGGACACACCCCCATCTCTGCACACACTTCCCCCTAAATGCCCTATTTCTATTTGTATTGTATTATTCTATGCCATTCTGTACTGTTTACATATTTTACACTGCTAAATTATTTATATTACTGCGTACTTGCACTGTATGTATGGCTGACACCAGCCATCTTCTCAATTGCACTGTCTATATGGCTGACATCAGTCATCTTCTTAATTTGCACAGCAAATAGGATACCACTACCTCCATTACACAGACACTAAGGACTCTATTTTTATAGTTTAATACTTATATTGTATCTTTGTCTTTATCTGTATCTTGTGCTTCTCTTGTTACTTCTGTGAACTTTGTATATCTGCTACTGGATGCCTTGAATTTCCCTCAGGGACCAATAAAGTATCTATAATTCTTAATTAAAAAAAAAAAGTAATGCAGGGGGGCGGAAGGCAAGCTATGAAGCGTGTATGAGACATGTGTGGCTAGGCTCTTCAGAACTTTCAGTTTAAAATTGTTTTTTAGGCACATTGAGCAGAACGAACTGGAACTTTATTTTCTTTAAGGTTTGGCCTTACATCGACAATTTATTTAAGTGCGGGAACATGGCAGAAAAAAAGGTAAAAATGCAAAATTTAGCACCAAGGCCTAGTGCCTCTGGCTTATCCCCAGATCAGCGTGATTACTTGGCCCCAGCCTTAACTTCTAGCAGCGTTACATGAAGATACTGGAGAAATAAAAGAGATGGTGGGGTTTAGAGAGTCATACCAAAACTCGGTCACCACAGAACTAGGTGCACTGAAAAATACAACTGGGGAGATGGAGAAAAGCATGTCAGTTTGTTAGGATGACATCACTACTTTGCAGCACAAGGTGGCTCGTCTAAAGGCCCAGTCTGAGCGGTTGGAAAATAAATGTAAAGACCTAGAAGTGAGGTCGAGGAAGAACAATATCAGGATCATGGAGGTGCCAGAAAGCCAGGCCAGTTCTTCTGCAGCCATCTCGGCACTGCTACAGAAAGTGACACACAATATAAAGGAGCTCTCTGTTCTGTTAATTCTGTTTCTAGTCTTGCTTTTGTGCTCTTTTTTAGATTGATTATAACCTTATGCTCTTACCTGTGGTCGCAATTACTTAGTGGTTCGTTCTTGGTTGGAAATAGTATGAACACTCACCATACACACGCAGTAGACGGCCATAAAAATTTGCATCTATACATGTATATAGGTTCTATTATCATTGTTATTTTACATTTCAAATTTGCTTGTGTGCCAAATTCATGTTCTTAAATTTATTCTGAGAACCTCAGTGGAGGGTTTGAGGGTAGCCTACCTAGATAACTATGTAAGAAGCTAGCCTTGAGTTAAATGAGGCTAGGGTGACCTGGGGATTTAATACAGGTCAGCATAGGGACCCAAGGCAATTTATGTTAGTCTCTTGTTTGCATTTTGTGTTTAATGTGGAACATCCATTTACATCCTGTACATTCTTTCTGTCTTTTTGTCCTTCTCAGGATAGAACCCAATGTTTTATGTGCTACTATAAAGCTGGGCATACTATTGTATCCTCGTATAACAACTTAAGGCTGTGGCTAATGCCTTAGGCTCTGTAAGATTTATCAGCTGGAATATTAAAGGGATCCAGCATCCCATTAAGCATACCAGGATTTTTACTCACCTAAAGTAAATGAACCGAGATATTATGTACCTCCAGGAGACCCCTCCAGGCCGGTGAACATATAAGGCTAAAAAAGGGCTGGATTGAACTAATATTCCACTCTATGTATCACTATGATGATAGGTCCAGGGGGCCCATGATAATGATAAGAAGAGGGATTCCATTTACACCAACCAAAGTAATACTGGATAACAATGGTCGATATATTATTGTGTCAGGCAAACTATGTGGCAACTTAGTGGTCCTCACCAAGCTTTATGGCCCCAACTGGGATAGCCTTTTACAAATTAGATTGGTGATAGATCATCGGACACCAGACTTCGAGTTTCTCAACACAGATCCTTTATTTGAAGTTCATCCAACATATCTCATGCAGCGCGAGAGGATCATGCACGCTGGATCACTGCTACACCGTGATGCGTACAAGGCCCTCCCCCCGACCTCCGTTTGTCAAATCAGATCACTCCTCCATTCTGCTCCTGCCCACCTAAAGGCAGAAGCTGAAACAGGTACCGTCCACTATCAGGGCAGTCCACAGATGGACAGACCAATAAGACTCCGGAGATGTTCCGGGAGGCGTCAAACAACAACATTGACGAGTACACAGACTCTGTGACTGGATTCATTAGAAAGTGCATAGAGGATGTTGTACCCACAAAAACAGTCCGTGTTTACCCCAACCAGAAACCCTGGCTGAACTGTGAATCAGCTCTCAACGCACGGACCGCTGCTTTTAAATCTGGACACACAGAGGAGTATAAGAAAGCCAGCTATGCCCTACAGAAGACCATAAAAGCAGCCAAACGTGAGTACAGGGCTAAGGTGGAGTCACAGTTCAACACCACCAACACGAGAAGCCTGTGGCAGGGGCTAAATACCATAACAGACTTCAGGAGGGAAACTCGATCTGTGGATTTGTGAATCAGACATTAGCATATTTACACTTACACATATAGACTGACATACTTTTATCTCCCATCCATATTGTATGTCTGTAGTATATATATATATATATATATATATATACTGTATATTCTATGCCCTGTATATACCCTACATCTGTCATCTACCTCAGCCTTGCCATAGTGCTATATGGAAATGTGTACATCTGGATATATCATAGTTTTTATTCATAATTTTTTATATTACTGTTATATAAAACTGTATATCAGGATAAACAGAGATTTTGTGCTTAGTATTGTATATATTTATTGTCTAATGTATATTTTTTGTATTTAAGTACTGTAAGTTGTTACTCACCTTTACACCTGTGAAAATGTGAAAATAAAAGTGATTTGATTTGATTTAAGAGCGCACTTTACTAAAAACGAAGCAGATGTTCTATGAACATGGTAAAAAAGCAGGTAAACTATTATGCCACCAACTTAAACAATCAGTGGTGCGAAGTTCTATCCCAGAGATTTGTATTTCACTCAATACCACTGCCACATATCCCCAAATTATAAACAACTAATTCAAGTCATACTATGCTGAACTCTACACCTCAGAATCCTCCTCAAGCCTGGGGGAAATCCAAACATTCCTTGATAGATGTCTAGATGTTCCAAGGATCGATACTGTGGACCATTGCTCTTTAGATGCACCTATTACTGAAGAAGCAATAAGTTCCATGCAGAGCGGCAAAGCGTCTGGCCCAGATGGCTTCCCTATAGAGTTTTATAGAACATTCTCCTCTAAATTAGTACCTCTTCTCTCCTCACTTATGGAAATCACTATAGCAGGGAAACAAAATCCTTACTAAGATACTGTCATGCTGTTGACCCAGACCAAACAGACTTTATTCCAGGGACGCAGCCATTTTATAATATGCGACGGTTGCTGCATATACTCCATTCTTCTAAACCGAAACCCATCAGCCAGAGGTTTTGCTTTCTCTTGATGCAGAGAAAGCCTTCAGACAGGGTTGAATGGAACTACCTGTTCATGGTACTAGACAAATTTGGGTTTGGCCAAACATTCATTACATGGATCAAAATTCTGTATTCCTCGCCAGCAGTCGCAGTTTAGTACAAATTCTATTAGATCTGACTACTTCCCTCTTTATAGAGGGACTCGTCAAGGATGTGGTCTCTCACCATTTCTGCTTGATTTAGCAATAGAACCACTAGCCATAACATTAAAAAAACACTTTAATATAGGTGGTGTCATCAGAAACCAACTGACACACAAGGTATCGTTGTATGCAGATAATCTTTTAATGTTTATATCTAACCCATTAGAATCCCTTCCGAAGCTTATAGACACATTGCATCAATTTGGAAAATTATCGGGTAACAAATTAAATTTATCAAAGGATCTACTTTTTCTCATAAATCAACAGGCAGCATCCATTGATTACAGCATTTGTATTGTATACTTTTCAGCCAAGACTGACATGAAACATGCATGCAGCTGCAAATCGTGGTTAGTGTGGCTCAGTACATTTACGGCATTTAGCTGACGCTCTTATCCAGAGCGACTTACAAGGTTAATGATTACAGGTAGGCCAACGTAGTGTTAGGAGTCTTGCCCAAGGACTCTTATTGGTGTAGCAGAGTATAGTCACCCAGACTGGGATTTGAACCCCAGTTTCCCACACCTAGAGGTGGCACCTTGAGTAGTGGTGTTACCCACTGAGCTACACCAAACACGTGTACTACACCAAGCAAGTTTCCTCTCAAAATAGTACGCAAATTCTTTACCTATTTAGGTATCAATGTTGCACTATTGTACAAAAACCTTTATGACCTTTATGAATTAAAAAAAAAACAATGTTAGGATTTTAATCCTTTTGAAAGGATTTCACAACATGGTCTGTGTTTCCCACTACAATAGCAGGTAGAGTTAAAAAAAGATGATTTTGCCAAGATTTTTGTATTTATTTCAGATGATCCCGATTCTGTTAACTAGGTCCTGGTTTAGCACCCTAAACAGTTATATCATAAAATTTATCTGGGGCAATTCCAAACCACGCATTAAGAAAACCTTTTTAGAAATGCCCAGATGCGAAGGGGGGTTGGGCTTGCCCAAATTTCTATTTTATTACTGAGCTGCTAACATCTCTAAATTGAACTATTGGATCTCAGTTTATAAACATAATCAGGGACCAATCTGGGCTACCGTGGAACTCGTGCCCAATATGTGACTTTCTCCTATCTCCTTTTTAAGTTGTTCTTTATCCACTAATTCAAGTCTTCAAAATTTGAATCCTGTCTAAAAACTCTCCCATAAGCACCAATTGCTCTGCACAGAATGAAACTTACTATGCATTGTGAATATTATCCACTGTCTCTAATTGACAAAAACAACAACATTACCTCACTTCCATGAGGCTGCTGTAATGTTTAGTAGTGGTCCATGTGAATGGGAGCGGTCTATGTGAGTGTCAGCATTCTAGGTGAGTGAGGGCAGCAAATTGTGATGCAGTCATAAACATTAGAGCCTATATTGATTAGATTCAATACATCGGAAAATATACAATCAGAAGTATAGAAGAGCCACAAAATTTCTTCAGATAGTCAATCATTCTGAATTCACCACACTACCACAAAAACATTAGTTGTTCATACCTGAGAGTGTTGAGTGCACACTGTGGATCCTTCAGTCTAGCAGTGAGCATCTTCACTCCAGTGTCCCTTGGGTGGTTGTAGGTCAGATCCAATTCTTTCAGGTAAGAAGAGTTTGAACTCAAAGCTGAAGCCAGAGAAGAACAGCCTTTCTCTTTGATCATACAACCAGATAATCTACAGAGATAATGAAAAAATGACTTGAGAGAATGAAACACTATACATTACATATTACAGGTAGGCCAATGTAGTGTTAGGAGTCTTGCCCAAGGACTCTTATTGGTATAGCACAGCGCTAATCACCCAGACCTGAATTCGAACCTCAGTCTCCCACATGTGGTGGTGGTTTCCTGGTGGGTAGTGGTATTATCCGCTGAGCTACACCAACCACTATATTGTTCTTAAGCAGAACAGAAACATTAAAACACAATGTGGGAGCCAGCGTCATATATGTATAAAGTTCATGGGGATTAGCAATAACAAAAACCAGAAAGTTTCTAATAACTTTGTTAGTTACTAGATTTATTGTGATAATTTTTAGTGTACTGTCACTTCAATACCGGAGGTCAGCACACTTTTGCCTGGTGGTGGTTCAGTGTGGGAGCAGGGTTCTCGGAGCTATACAGTTTTCTTATCGTGCTGCTGTTTGTTGTACAAGTAACTTTAATAACTTTAGACTTACTCTCGTTAAAATTTGATTGGGTTTTACCTGAACAGTGCGAAATAAACCCTTTTGCCCTTTTTAGACAGAGTCCTGTGGAAGTTTTTTCCTTCTACGAATCCACACGAGTCAAGGAGTGGCTTCATGCCTGTTTAGCTCCCACACACAATTTCTCACAGATATAAATATAGTTACATAATGCTTTCTGGCAAGAATGGTAAATCTCAACATTAAGAACAGCATTCATTGCTGACTTTTTTTTTTTAAAGTCACATTCATTTTTACCTTTTTCAACTTATGTTTTGATGACAAAACCTTAATGCTTATCATTTGGGAACACTGACCTGAGTATCTCCACATTACAGAGTGAACTCTTCAGTCCATCAGAGAGCAGTTCTATACATGAATCCTGCAGGTCATTGTTACTGAGGTCCAGCTCTTTTAGGGAGGAGTTTTCCAATTTTAAAAATGATTTAACATTTTCACAGGTGTTTACTGCAAGATCACAAAATGCGAGTCTACAAACAAGAATAAACATATATTTTACAGCACACACAAATGTGATAACTTGAATGGAACAATACAATACATTCAAAATCATTCTTTACGGACACAACAACAGATTCTCTTTTTCTTTTTTATATTTTACTATTTACTATATTTCCTGAGAATGTATCTTCTTTAAATTTACAGGGATTTGTCAGAGATGACATTACAGTTATGTGCAAATGTTTGGGAATCCCTGACTAAATTGCATATTATTATTTTTTATTTCCCTGCAAATTGGTTCTAGTTCTGTGATATTCATGGGACAATTGGGATGCACAGCATGTTTAAGATCAACCCTGAAATATTTTGTTTGTGTCAGGGGACTGTGATGCAACTGCAACCACAGTGCAAAACACCCTATGCTTGATAGTTGGCTAATAAATATTACAACTTTTAAGTGTTCTGATAACTGTTATATGTGGATCATCCATGTAGAACACCTTCCTAAAGAGAAGGTGCAGTCATATAATGTTTTCTTGTCTTGTCAAGCATAAGATCAGTTCTCTCAGACAGTTTTTTTACGTTCTTACAGCTTTTTTACAACCCCATTGCAAAAATGTTGTGACGCTGTATGTATGGGAAATGCAAGTGTAAATGTAGGTGTAAATACCAAATCTGATCAATGTGCAAATCATTCAATATTATATTTAATTGCATATAATATAAAGACAGAATAATAAATGTTAAATAGATATCAAATGTTAAAATTCATTTAATAACTGGCACCTCCCCCAAGCAAAGCATCAGACACTCACTACTGTAGCACACTTTATGGACCATTTCTATCTATATATTCATTGTGACTTAATTATTGTGCAATATTTGCGGCATCACCTCATCACCTGTATACGACTTGTATACCACCTGCATATCACCTATATATCTCTTGAACTGACTGCCAACATCACTATAACTCATGCACACTGACTGCCTATATTATACTAGGTGACTGCCAAGATTATCAGTATTTATGTAGCTGGTGTAGGAGAACGTAACTGTTCAATATCTATAAATACCTTTGGGATATCTTTCAGTAACCATGCATAATATATCTGTGCAATAAAGTATAAAGTACAAATACAGAAAACAACTGCAGAGCTTTTAATAACTTGTCCAGTTAGCAATCTAGTGCAGTTTTATTATTATTATTATTATTATTATTATTATTATTATTTGCTATCTGTTTCTCAGTAAGGATTTCTTCAGAGATCAAGTTGTCCTGTCACACTGAACAAAATTCATTTAGTAACTTATTGGTGGCAGTAGGGTGTTCAAAATAAAAAGTAGACAAAGTTAAATATTTTATAAATAATTGTTCTATATATTATATGACTTAAACTGTCTGTCAAATAATTGTGTTTCTTGTTCCTGATACTGATAATATAATCATGTGTGCTTAAATGGCTTTTTGATGAAAATAAATTAATTAATTGTGTGATATTTTCAGAGTTCTATATAAAAACAAAATAATAAGTTGAATGCCAAAACAGCCTTTTATGATTCTGACCTGAGTATCTCCAGTTTACATTGAGAACTCTTCAGTCCAGCAGAAAGTGTCTTCATTCCTGAATTCTGTAAGTTATTATTACTGAGGTCCAGTTCTTTCAAGGGCCAGGTATTGGACTGTAAAGCTGATCCCAGAATTTCACAGGTCTTCTCCCTAAGATTACACAAAGCTACTCTGGAAAGAAAGATCAAAGTCATTCAAAAATTAAAGACTGTGGTTCATTTGTTTTTTCATATCTTATTGCCCCCACTCTTTACCCTATTCATCAGTGGTAAGTGCTTATAGTGATCCATCAAACAGATGGAATACACTCTGTAACTTTATCTGAAGTACAAAATTAAATGGGTGTGTGAAGAAATACTAGTTAAAATTGTGGTTTATTACATCACTTTAATATTTTATTATGTGAAAAAATCTAACATTGTTGGCTCACGAACACTGAAACACCATTCCTGCAGTCATTACAGTCTTAGCTGACAAATCCCATTTTACCAAAGAATAGCAAAAGCAGTCATATCAGATTGTGTTATGGGATCCCTTATAAAATATTCTAAATTGACTATATGGTCACTTAATGCCGGTGAAAAGATCTGGACTAGGAGCAACGATTGTGTAATAGCAAGAACACAGCACATCTCAAACTCTTGTACATGCATTCTCCATCCTTGTGTCCTTATGAGTTTTTCCTTGCTAGATAACTTATCAAGAAGCCAGAGGCCTGACATCAATCCAGGCATATATCTCAGGAGAGACCTGAAAATGGCTGTCCATTAACAGTTCCCATCCGACCTGACGGAGCTTGAGAGGATCTGCAAATAAAAATGACAGAAAATCCCCAATTCCTCTATTTATAAGTTATGTCCATAGTGTAAGGTACTGACTGTAGCTCTCCTATTGCTGCATAATTTATCACCTCCTCTAGGGCTACTGCTGACCAGATATAGATTAGTTATGGGGCACAATTAATCATGTTATTACCACCATCCATGATAATAATCACATTTCGGTACACACACAAAGTGCCAGGAAAACATAAAAACAGTATTCTAGAAAGAACGTATTATTCAAGACTTAAAAGGCATGTGTATAATGTTGCACTGGATTACTCAATCTAATATCTAATTCTAAGTGTAATGCTTTTACGTGTAGTATATTTTAACATGTTCTTACAGCTTTTTTACAACCCCATTTCAAAAAAGCTGTGATGCTGTGGGAAATGCAAATGTTAATGTAAATACATAATCTGATCACTGTGCAATTTGTTAAATATTATATTTTATTTTTATTGTATTTTTATTATATCAACAAACAAATGTAAATATTAGTCAAAGACAACACAAGTAAACATAAAATGCAGTTTAAATGAAGGTTTTATTATTAAGGGAGAAAAAAAGGGCCCTGTGTGAAAAAGTGCTTTGGGACTCCAGTGAACCACAGTGAGTGCTATTATCCACAATTGGTGAAAACGTGGAACATTGATGAGTGGCCGGCCGACCAAAATTACCCCAAGAGCGCAGTGAAGACTCATCCAAGAGGTCACAAAAGACCTCACAACAGCCTCCAAAGAACTGCCTCAGTTAGAGTCAGGATTCATAACTCCACCATAAGAAAGAGACTGGGCAAAAATGGCCTGCATGGCAGAGTGGCAAGACAAAAATCACTGTTAAGCAAAAAGAACATTAAGGTTCATCTCAATTTTGCCAGAAAACGATGATCCCCCAGACTATTGGGAAAATACTCTGTGGACTGACGAGACAAAAGTTTAACTTTTGGAAGGTGTGTGTCCCATTACATCTGGTGTAAAAGTAACACCACATTTCAGAAAAAGAACATCATACCTACAGTAAAATATGGTGGTGGTAGTGTAATGGTCTGGGGCTCTTTTGCTGCTTCAGGACCTGGAAAACTTGCTGTGATAAATGGAACCATGAATTCCACTGTTTACCAAAAGATCCTGAAGCTGACCTCAAGATGAAATGAACTTGGGTTCTGTAGCAGGACAATGATCCAAAACACATCAGCAAGTCCACCTCTGAATGACTGAAGAAAAACAAAGTGAAGACTTTGGAGTGGACTAGTCAAAGTTCTGACCTGAATCCAATTGAGATGCTATGGCATGATCTTAAAAAGGCGGTTAATGCTCGAAACCCTCCAATGTGGCTGAATTACAACGATTCTGCAAAGATGAGTGGGCCAAAATTCCTCCAAAGCGCTGTGAAATACTCATTGCAAGTTAACAGAAAAGCTTGATTGCAGTTGTTGCTGCTAAGTTTGGCCAAACCAGTTAATAGGTCTCTGTTAATAAAAACCTTCATTTAAAACTGCATTTTGTGTTTACTTGTGTTGTCTTTGACTAATATTTAAATTTGTTTGATAATCTGAAACATTTAAGAGACAAACATGCAGAAAAATAAGAAATCATAAAGTGGGCAAACAGTTTTTTACACCACTGTATATATTCAATGTGACTTTTTAAATAATTGTGCAATATTTGCTGCTGCATCTCATCACCTCTATACAACCTGTATAACTCCTGCATATTACCTGTATATCTTTTGTATTGACTGCCAACATTACTATAATTCACACGGACTGCCTATACAACTGTAGCCTGGTTCAAAATATGTACAGGTGTATTCATAGTTCATTGTACAGTTGTATTCATAGTTCATTGAACACCCAAAAGTTAATTTCTGGTAAAATTGGTTCTTGTTGCTTTAAGAACAGAGACTCTCCGTAAAGCTAGGTTGTAATGTACTAGCTAAATGTGTTTGGTGTTAGCAGGTTAGATGTACTCTGAACAGCTGTAAATGACCAATAGGGGCAATCTAGGGGTGGGAAAACTGCAGTGATCCAAACCGCCATGTGTCTTGTTCAGACACTCAAGCAACATCACAGGCCTGCAACGGTTGTGTGTGCATGTGTGTGTGTGGGCGGGCCGACATTTGCTTTAAACCATGGTTAAATTTGGGTTTACATTGGTGTTGTTGCACTATTGAGTTACAGTGGTAATAGTGAGCTGCCAAGTTAACTGGTTATGTAACTGCTGTGACAGTAACCTGTTGTTGTAGAGTTATTCAGTTCTTACTTGAACAGTAGTTTATATCTAGTTTCCTTCTAGAGCTGCCAACAAGGGTTGTTTCTGGGAATGAATGTGAATGTAAGTGATTACTGGAAATCAGAGCTCTTCTCAGTATAGTGTTAAACCATATTTCTATGTTAAGTATCATATCCCACTAGATTTAAATTATTTATACTTCTGTAATAAGATAATGGCTCTAGCTCATTGACACTGTAGTCACAGTACATGCACCATTTTAAGAGTATACTGTCTTTAAGAGTATAATGTGCTAGCTCCCAACAGGTGGTTCTTTATTCTTTCATCCAGTTGTCGTACCTGGTGGAAGCAATATTTGTTTATGTGACTTTATTTACTTTTCTATTAAGGAAAGAAAGAACTGAATTATTATTTTATTAAACTCAGTTAGATTTGTTAACTATACATGTGTGGCCTACTTGGTTAATTTGCAAAGGTTAAGGTTAGTTTTAGCTATAAAGTTAACAAGCTCATACTCTGTCCTAACTGCTAAAGACTTCCTTAAATTCATGCTTGGGCTTTGTAGTGTACATGTGAAATTGCAACTTATAGAGAACCCAGAGCCCCTCAGTTTAGTAACCCCTAATCCAGACATATGAAAGGGAAGCGAGGGTGCTACACAATATAAGTATGTTCTTCATGTCCATGACTTTTTTTTAATGTTATTTAATGAAACATTGGAATTCTAACCTGAGTATCTCCAGTTTACATTCTGAACCTTTTAATCCAGCAAAGAGCTTCTCCACACCTGAATCCTGCAGGTCATTGTTGCTGAGGTCTAGTTCTTTCAGGGAGGATGTTTCTGTTTGAAAAAATGCCTGAAGAGTGTTACAGGACTGTGTACTGAGTTTACACATAGCAAGTCTGCAAAAGAAGAGTAAATGAAACACACAGTACATTTAATCAAAATGCTTACATATATTGGTTGCATATTTTCAAAGTGGTCAATCATTGCAAAAATTCATGAAACATTGGAATTCTAACCTGAGTATCTCCAGGTTAAATTGTGGACCTTTTAATCCAGCAAAGAGCTTTTCCACACCTGAATCGTGCAGGTCATTGTTGCTGAGGTCTAGTTCTTTCAGGCAGGATGTTTCTGTTTGTAAAACTGACTGCAGACTGTAGCAGGACTTTGTACTGAGTTTACACATAGCAAGTCTGCATAAGAAGAGTAAATGCAACATAGTACAATTATTTAAAATACTTATTTATTGGATGCATTTTTCCATAGTAGTAAAAACTAGAAAATGTCATGAAATTTTGGATTCCTGACCTGAGTTTCTCCAATTTACAGTGTGAATTCTTTAGTCCAGTAGAGAGCTTCTCCACACCTAAATCATTCAGGTCATTGTTACTGAGGTCTAGCTCTTCCAGTGATGAATCAGAACTCAAAATTGTTGCCAGTGCTTCACAGATGTCCTCACTAAGGTTACAGTGATCCAACCTTTACATGAAATAATGTAATTACCTTTCAGCCTCTTCACGCTCCTACCGTCGGGCCGACGCTACAGGAGTGTGAAGTCCAGAACAGCCAGGCTGACAGACAGTTTTTATCCACAGGCCATCAGGCTTGTGAACACCTCCTCCCCCCTTCCACTCTGAAACTGGCTGAACTCTGAATCTGACGTGTACTCATTAATATGAGCCCAATACACATTCTGCTGCTACTGTTATACTTTATACCATACTGTTTACTTCTGTACTTGCACAGCGCACTTTACACATGCATATGCACCGTACTTGCATCCATACAGTACTGTACTCTCCCTTCCTTTACTTAGTGTTTTTCTTTACTTAGTGTACATATATATATATTATTTTTCTCTCTCCTTTTATATTGATATTTATTTTTTAAAACTGTCGGGAATGGAGGAACTGCAAAGTAAGAATTTCATTGTACAATGTAACTGCTTGTTATGCTGTGCATATGACAATAAAACTCTTGAATCTTGAATCTTGAAAAGACCCTAACCTTCAACGTGTCAGATACAGTCTAGTACTTTTATTCTTATTTGCCTAAAGCTCTTACTGTAAGTTATATTTTAATACACATTCAGACTGAATGTAGACATTTGCTTGCACTATTTATGCCCAGTCCATCTGCAATTATTGGAATCCTCTGAAACAGATAGGTAAATTAGATATAAAGAAAATTTACATTATTTGTTATTAATTAGGTGAGTCAATTGCTAAAAAATGTTTTTAAAATATGTAATGTAAATTTAGTCTAAGAAAACTTAATGAAAATTGTCTTTTAAGAAATTATATGAAGTGCTGAAGAAAGCAAACATCCATGACTTCCTGTTTCATTAAGGAATAAATTAGACCAAATTTACAAATTGACAAAAGTGTGTTTACTCTCACACATCAGCAGTGTTTTAAAGATACAAAGGCAACATTTATCCAAGAATTGCAATGGGAGATTTGCTTAAAATAACAGTATTAAAAGTATAAAATGCAGTGCTGCCAACAGAATCTTTTGATAAATGTTTTGTTTTCTTGAAATATATTAACTTCAATAGAAGATTTACTGAAATACTTAGTTTTAGCGTGGAAAATATATACTTCAATATCTTAGATTATTTCTCTCCTTTTTGTTAACCATATTAACATCTATATTCCAACAACAACCATGCTTTGAAATTCTCAAATGTACATGGAAATGTAGGACACTTTCGTTGAAGCATGAGTAGACTAAATGCATATGCATGAGGGAATGACTGTCCACTCTTTTAGTCCACCTTCAATGCCTGTACACAAATGTAGGTCACACACAGAGTCACACACTCTGGAGTCTCTTATGAAGCTCATTCTCAAAGGTCGGAGAAAGCTGTATCGGGAGAACTGAACTGAGGTTCCCCAACCACAAAACCACTCAACGCTTGTGCGCTCTACTCGCCCTGAGTGGAGTTGATTTGATAAGATGATGACCAGAAGCTGAACCACAGACTGCCATGAGGGCTCTGTGAGGAGAAGGATGAAGAGGAAAAGGGACCCAGCAGAGCCAGTACCCAATAAAGCATGTGTGCTCCAACTCATCTCCAATATAGCCTGCATGTCAGCTCACTTCATGAGGGAGTCTGCGGCACAACCAGCAACCAAGCCAGCTGTGTAACAGGTGCCATTTCTGCCAGGCAACTGCATGGGTCGAGGGTCCAACCACCAACCATGCTAAAGACAAGGCTCTCCTGAACTTAGACCAGCGGTACACTACCTGAGCTTCCTGTAAGGTGAACACACAAAATGTGCACTTCTATATACTGTGCTAATTGATGTTCTGCTTTTTGATAATATGATTTTAGTTTTTTTAGACTTGCCGTCTAAATAAATACACTAATATGAAACACAGTCCTAAAAGGTGATCAGATGTAAACACAAAAACCATTAAGAGGAGCACAAATTGTCATATGTAACATGACACATGGTTCTAATAGCTTTCACAAAGTCAAAGCAGTCAAAAATGTATATGTATAAGTTTATATGTTCATGTATATGGAGGTCATAGTAAACACTCCATATGTACCAAAACAGTTTTGAATATTTAATATTTTAATATTAAATATTAAATTCTGGTATTAATATTGTGGTATTATAATAAATTAAGTATTAATATTCTGGTATTATAATAAATTACGTTTATGTTATCAGAGCTTACCTTATATTAGTAGACAAAAACCTTAAAGCTCACTATATCTACATTTTGAAAAATGCCTTTTATGATGACTACAGGGAAAAAGCCTTAGGACTGCTATGAAAGACAACCCGTGTAAACTGTGCAACAGCTTCTTTCCACAAGCTGTTAGATTCCTTAATTTCCAGCAAATAAACTGACAGATTCCTACACACACACACACACTCAAATGACACCATCAACTCTTGGTATCACTTAATTCTAATTCTATAAAGTGTTACCAATATAATAATTGCATTTCACACTAAGATATTTCAGTTAAATAATTCCTTTAACTTATCTGGCTACTTGCATTTTTGTACTTTTTCTCCTTGTATTTTTGTAATTTTGTATCAAACAAATACTGTATTCTGTACTATTAATATGGCTGCTACTTCAGTTACTGCTATGTTTACATATGCTAGGCTGCTAACATGTTATTGTATGTCACAGTCTTCTTTGCACAACTCCACATATTATCAGTGCCATATACTAACTGTCCTGTGTCCCGTTTTGTATATACATTGTATAAATGACCTGGACAGGATAGGACAATATGGAAAATTGACAAAAAGCTATAATTCTTACATTTAATTGGGGTCAAAATATGTAAAACTATAATGATGTGGTGTTCAACAGGTGATCAACCAGCATTGGGTACAAAAGCAGTATCCACGAAAGCCTTTTAAAGGAGTGAAAGTTGATATTTATTTTGTCAGCAAATGAGTAAGAAAAGAAAAGGGACTGGAATATTTCTTCCTCATATCATTAGACGATTCAATGAATCAGGTGGAATTTTAGCAAATAAAGGACACATGCCTAGTTCTTAGGCTTGTGTCCTTTATTTGCTAAAATTCCACCTGATCCATGATATCTGATCCCTCAGTCAGCACTGCATTAAGAATTCATTTAGTAATTGCTGATATAACCATATTGGCAATAAATTATTTTGGCAAACATTTGTCAAGTACTACAACACAGAGTTACATTCATAAATGTCACTTAAAATTTTATAGATAAGAAACCCAATCACCCAGAGAAAACCCACTCTGACACGAGGAGAACATGCAAACTCAATGCAGAAAGGACCTTGGACGGCTCAGGTGGGAACCAATCCCAGGCCCTTAATGCTGTGAGATGACTGAGCTACCTGCTGCAATACTATGACCCCCAGATTTGGTTTTACAATGAACTAAATAAAAATATTAATGAAAATGATACTTACAGAGCACGTTTGGTGTTTTTCACCACTGGCAGAAGTCGCCTCAGTCCTTCATCTGATGGTCTGTATTTCCACAGCTCAAACTTTTCTTGAGTCTCCTCTGACATCAGCAACACAAACACCAGAGCTGACCACTGTGTAGATGAAAGTGTCTGTGTTGAGAGATGTCCTGAGGACAGGTACCTCTGGATTTCATTTGTGAGAGAGCTGTCTTTTAGTTCACTCAGGCAGTGGAGGAGATTTATGCTCTTTTCAGAGTATTTTTTCTTTCCAATCTTTCTTTTAATGTATGCTAGAGCATCTTCTAGACTCTCTTCTTTGATGTCCATTTCTGGCTGTAGACTCTTGAGAAGCCTCTGATTGGTCTCCAGAGAGAGACCACATAGGAAGCGGAGGAAAAGGTCCAAGTGTCCTTTTTTACTCTTCATGGCTTTACTGACTGCTGTCATGATGAGATCACTCTGTTTATGTTTAAACCTCCACTTTATTTTCTCTTTTTTAGTTTTAAGCAGTGGGTTCCCTTTATCTCTAAATGTGAGGAACACAAAGACAGCTGCTAGAAACTCCTGGAAACTCAAATGAACAAAGCTGAATATCTTCTCGTCCTTTTTGAAGATTTCTGTACAGACTCCAGAGTACACTACAGCTTCATCAACATTAATGCTACATTCTTTCAGATCATTCTCATAGAATATGAGCTGTTCCTTCTGTAGCTGAAGAAAGGCTAACTGTCCAAGCTTCAGTATGGCCTCTACTTCTAGTCTGTCTCCATCAGATAATGGAACTGTGCTGTCTTCATTTTGCATTGCTCTGTATTTCTCTCTTGTTTGCCTCATGTGAAACAGCAGGAAACGTGTGTACATTTCTGTGAGAGTCGTGGGAGCATCTTTCATGTCTTTGTCATCCTTCAACATTTCCTGAAGCACAGTAGCTGAGATTGAACAGAAGACTGGTATGTGACACAGGATATGAAGGCTCCTTTCTGTCTTGATGTGGGAAATGATTCTGCTAGCTTGATCCTGATTTTTAATTCTCTTTCTGAAGTATTCCTCTTTCTGTGGGTCATTGAATCCACGTATTTCTGTCACATGATCAAAGTACTTGCGTGGAATTCGTTTGGCTGCTGCTGGTCGGGAGGTTATCCAGATGAGAGCTGAGGGTAGCAGCTCTCCTTTGATAACACTTGTTATTAGTTTATCAACAGTGGTCTTCTCTGTTACATCAGAGAGTTTCTTTTGAAGAAAGTCTAGAGTAAGTTTACTTTCATCCAGTCCATCTAATATGAGAACCACCTTACACGTGCCATTCAAGGTCTCTCTTACATCAGCAGTACGCAACTCATCATGAAAGTAATGTAGAAGTGTCCAGAGGCTGTACGGCTCCTCTTTTATCAAGTTCAGTTCCCGAAAGGGAAGGAACAGAATGAAATCTATATCCTGGTTGCATTTTTCCTCAGCCCAGTCAAGAATAAACTTGTGTACTGAGGCTGTTTTTCCCACTCCTGCTATTCCCAGTGTAAGTACTTTAGTTCCAAGCATATTTTGATCAGACTGTGTTTTAAAAATGTCGCTGAATTTGATGGATTTTTCCTCTGTTTTGGGATAAAAACTCTCTATCTGTCTTACTTCATGTTCAGTCTTCACTCCTCCTGTGCAGCCATCAGTCACATAAAGTTCAGTGTAAATATCTTTCAAAAGCAACTGACATCCTTCTTGTGAAGTCCCCTCATATAACTTTGTAAATTTCACCATAAAAGTTCTTTTCATGATGCCTTTTATAGCACCACTCTCTTTGGCTGCTGAAAAGTAAAAAGAAAAAACATTACTATTATTTACACATACGTTACTTTTTTCTGTGAATGTTGAAAACAGTTTTTTAAAATTAGATTTTAAAAAATCACAATATTTTGCTTTCTATTTCCTATCTGTTCCTTAAGACTTAAGTTTCCATTAAGATCTAATTTTATTGATCTTATCTTTGACAAGCATGACTTATACAACAGCTGCTGACGAGCATGACTTATCAATAAAATTAGATCTTAATGGAAACTTCTTTTTCTATATTGCAAAGAAAGCAAAATATTGTGATTTTTTAAAATCAAATTTTAGGGAAACTGTTATAGGATGTACAATATATTATAAAACTGTACCAAATAGGTTTTCTTAAGCAAACATTAAATGTCCCCCTAATGCACCAACTACAATATCTTTGCTTGCTTTGAGACCACTGCTCAGGCCCAGTCCTCCAACACTGACTTGCACAGAGAAGTCACCTCTCATACTGGGTACAGATGATGTGAGGAGAGCACTGACGAGGGTCTCAAATTGGAAAGCTGCAGGTCCAGATGGCATCCCAGGGCAGGTACTGAAAGATTTTGCTGACCAGCTGGCCATCTTCAACCTTTCCTTGGCACACTCTACTGCTCCTTCTGCAACTTCTATAGATTCACCGAGGAGAGCATCCTGACAAGCTACATCACTGTGTGGTATGGTAGTGCCACCACTGCTGAGCGCAAGGCCCTGCAGAGGATGGTAAAGACCACACAGCACATCACCACAACTACCCTCCCACCCATACAGGACATCTACAAGAAGAGATGTCTGAGAAAAGCAGTCAACATATCCTCAGACCCCACACACCTCAGTCATCCCCTCTTTCAACCTCTGCCCTACGGAAAGAGGTACCGGAACATCCGAGCCAGAACCACCAGGTTCAGGAACAGCTTTTACCCTAGAGCTGTCAAATTTGTCACACCGGCAGCGCCTAACAGAACATGACTACAACACTATAGACTGTTACAACACTGTAGACTGTTTACAGATCTAGCCCGGATCAACCACAGCCCACACACTGGGCTACACAAGATCACAGGACTCTATGCACTGCACTTTAACTAAACCTGTTAACTTGAATATCTGAGCTGTATTTTATTTATCTATATTTTATTTATTTATACACTGTACAACTGTACAAATGTTTAGCTGTTCATCTGAGCTGCTATTCTCCTACCTGCACTACACACTTTATATATCTATACTGTTTAGAACCAGAAACTTACCTGCACACTTTGCCACTTGAATGTACTGTAATTCCTACATGTACACTTACACTAAGATATATTTCGCTTTCCTGAATAGGCTCCTGCACTTCAGTTCTCGTATTCACATCTGGCATGTAGATACTGCTCTTGTATAAGATCTTAGATCACTTCCCTCTTTTTTATTAACCAAATTAATGAATACATTCTACACACAAAATGCTTGTGATATTTTAATGACACAACCATGCTTTAAAATTCTCAAATGTACATGGAAATGTACGGCTCTTTGTGGAAGAGGGAGACTAAATGCATATGCAATAAGAAAGTGACACTGTTCACTCCTTTATACAAGCCTTCAAGGCCTGTATGTATACTCAGCTCACACACCGAGAAATCAGTCTCTCTGAGCAGTCTCGTGAAGTCTCTTGGGTGTCTTGGTCCAGTCTCTCTTAGAGTCTCACTCACTTCAACTCGCTGAATCGGGGGAATCCAAATTAGGCTCTCATATCTCAAGACCACACTCTCTCACTTAACGCTCTTTCTTATGCTTCACTCACTCTAAGTTGAGCTGAGCTAATGAGAAGTTGACCAGCAGCTGACCCAAGGGCTTACCAAAGGGACCCAGGACAAAGAGGAAGAAGGGCCCAACAAAGACAGTTGAAAACGGGCCCGCCTAGAAGCAGACTCAGCTAGAAGATTCCCTTAGAAAGAACTTTAAGATGTGGTCAGGGGTTCTGTTAACCTGACTGCATTCTGCTAAATCAATCAAGAGGTGCTTAGTGATGTTTTAAAATAACGTATTTTAGAGTAATTGTTCCACTCAGATTTGTACTCCAGCTCTGCTCATTTTCTACAAAATAGCTTCCTCTGAGTTTCAGCACACTCATGTAGTCTATTTAATTGAATGTGATGTATCTGGACTTCCTGTTATGCATATATTAATCCAACTTATCATTTAATATTTTATTTACCTTGTTATTAATGTCCTGTCAATAAATAACTTTCATTAAAACTAGTTTGGATATGTGGCTCAATTTCTTGATTTTCGCTCAAAAAAGTGTTGTGATCCCTGGATGTCTTGTGTATATATACCTGACCCTGAGATTGGATCAGAAGGCAATTATTGTTTATGCTTAAAATAAGCTAAACTATGCTGTCTGACATCAGGAATAATTAATTAACTAATACAGCATTAATTGCTACAGTATTAATCTTGTAAGATTTTTTTTACTATTTTATCCCAGAGATAAATTAAACCTAATCAGGGTCCGTATTTTGCTTTCAGGTGAAAATCTTAATTTTTAAATCCTATATCAATCACTAGGCTTAATACTTATTTAAACCAGCCCATTAAACAAGTCCACAGTATACAATCTGATACTAGCACATGCACATGCTAAGGACTTAAGCACACAGTGTTATTTACGATGAAAAATCATTGTTAATCATTACCTTGCATTAGTGAAAGTGATACTGATGATGTGTTGAGTTTACCTGAAGTGGGAACATCCATCTGAGCTGCAGTGGAGGAAAATACATATTCACCTCTGTCTCCACCTGAGAGAGTGAAGATCAGTATAGTATAATGCAGAAAGAAAAAAATCTTCTCACACAATTTACAGTTACCTGACACTCTTATCCAAAACAATTTACAAGGTTAATCATATCACCACTGTCACATGTCCAACAGCCACCAATCAGGAATCAGTCTACAGCTCACTCTCTCTGCCCTACTGCTGTGGTTTTAACTGGTGCAAATTGTTCTTCACCTTTTTCAATTTCTCGTGGTTCTAGACAAGGTTGTCCTCTATCACCTTACCTATTTGCCTTGTCTCTTGAACCTTTGGCCCAATCGATACGCCTCTCCCATGATTATTCTCCTATCAATATTCATAATATATTAATAATATTCATTAATATAACACGCAAAACTATATCTCTTTATATGCAGATGATATTCTTTTGTATCTTAATAATGTTGCCCAAACTGTCCCTCACTTACTCTCCATCCTGGACACATTTGGTAATCATTCTGGGTACAAAATTAATAAGACTAAATCTGCTCTACTTCCTATAAATGATGCAATGAGGAAACTAAAACTCACATCTTTGTGCTACATACAAACTGCTGAGTATTCAGATTATATGGGAAAAGGAGCTCAAACTCTATGACGACCAAATTGACTGGCAAACTGTCTGGGATAATATCATTTCATCCTCCAGAAATCCTAACCATCAGTTAATCCATTATAATTTTATTTTTAAATTTTACTTAACCCCCTGTAGACATTACCACATGCATTTTATACCCTCTCCTTTATGTACACTGGGCTCTGAGAACAAATATGGCACATTTCTACACATGTTCTGGGAATGGCCCAAAGTATACAGATTTTGGTGTAAAGTTTCTAAAACTCTATCAGTCATCTTACAGAAACCAATTCCTTTATCAGTTCAGCTTTATCTTTTCAATGGCGATTCCTCTTGTAACCTGAACTGTACAGAAAAAAGAATTTGGATGGCTGGACTGACTGCTGCCAAAAAAATACTAGTTCTATGCTGGCAACCTCCTCATTCTTTAAGTTGGAGACAATCGATCCTGTCATGTGTGGACGTCATTAACTTGGAATTGTCGACTGGTGCTAAAGGAAGCACGTTAAAGGCTGTAAAATGCTGTTGATAAGTTTGCCGAACTACTCTAAACTCTGATCCAAGCTCCACTCACTGTCTATTATTATTATTATGATTATTAATATTGTTTTTGCATCTATTTACCTTCAGTTATTCTACGACTGTATTGTATTCACTTTCTTTCATGTTAATCTGGCCATTTGAAGGTGGGGTGGGGTGCCATGGGCAGGGGTATGGGAGGGAGGGGTCATGGGGTGGGATTGTGGGGACGGGGTTGCAGGGTGGAATATTGATTGATTGTTTTCTCTTTCTGTCCCTTTAAATGGCAATAAATATTTGATCAAAAAAAAAAAAGAAAATCACTCTCAATGACTCTCACCTGTTGTCTGTCTGTTTGCTTGGTTTGCTTTCTTGTTGACTGTTTTTACTGTGTCTGACCTACTTGGTTTGACCTTAGCCTGTCTTCCAACTTTTACCTTTTGTCTTCTCCATGTATCTGCTATTGGTCCTTGTGGTTTTGACCTGGCCTGTTTTTCTGACTACTGGTCCCGGTGTGTTTGCCCAACATTACAAGTTGCATTAAGTAAAACCCTAATCCTCACCTCAACACAAAATCGAATCCCAACCCTAAACCTGGCCCTAAGGCAAACCTTGACCTTAACCTTGACCTAAAAACGTATTTTGGCCCCTAACTTAAACAAAACCATTAATTCAAATAAACTCTGGTTACACTATGGTGTCAGATGCATATCTACAAAAGCTTGTTGAGGATGTTGAGATGGTCGGTATTAAACCTGTTACATGTTCAGTGTCTTCTCAAGTTAACTTCTACAGATGTAGAACACAAACACTTCAACTAACATGAAAAAACAACTAAATTCAGCAGATTATATACAAACCGGATTCCAAAAAAGTTGGGACACTAAACAAATTGTGAATAAAAACTGAATGCAATGATGTGGAGGTGCCAACATCTAATATTTTATTCAAAATAGAACACAAATCACAGATCAAAAGTTTAAACTGAGAGAATTTACCATTTTAAGGGAAAAATATGTTGTTTCAAAATTTCATGGCATCAACAAATCCCAAAAAAGTTGGGACAAGGCCATTTTTACCACTGTGTGGCATCCCCCCTTCTTCTTACAACACTCAACAGATGTCTGGGGACAGAGGAGACCAGTTTCTCAAGTTTAGAAATAGGAATACTCTCCCATTCATGTCTAATACAGGCCTCTAACTGTTCAGTGGTCTTGGGCCTACTTTGTCGCACCTTCCTCTTTATGATGCGCCAAATGTTCTCTTAGGTGAAAGATCTGGACTGCAGGCTGGCCATTTCAGTACCCGGATCCTTCTCCTACGTAGCTATGATGTTGTGATTGCTGCAGAATGTGTTCTGGCATTATCTTGTTGAAAAATGCAGGGTCTTCCCTGAAAGAGATGACGTCTAGATGGGAGCATATGTTGTTCTAGAACCTGAACATAGTTCTCTGCATTAATGGTGCCTTTCCAGACATGCAAGCTGCCCATGCCACAAGCACTCATGCAAGCCCATACCATCAGTGATGGAGGCTTCTGAACGGAGCGTTGATAACAACTTGGGTTATCCTTGTCCTCTCTGGTCCGGATGACATGGTGTCCTAGTGTTCCATAAAGAACTTCAAATCGTGACTCATCTGACCACAGAACAGTCTTCCATTTTGCCACACTCCATTTTAAAAGACCCCTGGCCCAGTGCAAACGTCTGAGCTTGTGGAGTTTGCTTAGAAATGTCTTCCTTTTTGCACTGTAGAGTTTCAGCTGGCAACGGCGGATGGCACGGTGGATTGTGTTCACTGACAATCCTTTCTGGAAATATTCCTGAGCCTATTCTGTTATTTCCTTGACAGTGGCATTCCTGTTTGAGGTGCAGTGACGTTAAAGGGCCCGGAGATCACGAGCATCCAGTAGAGTTTTTCAGGCCTTGACCCGCACAGCGATTGTTCCAGATTCTCTGAATCTTTTGATGATGTTATGCACGGTTGATGATGATAACTTAAAAGTCTTTGCTATTTTACGCTGGGCAACACCATTCTGGTATTGCTGCACTATCTTTCTGCACAACAATGGTGGAATTGGTGAGCATCTTACCATCTTGGCTTCAGAGAGACACTGACACTCTGAGAAGCTCTTTTAATACCCAATCATGTTGTCAATTGACCTAATAAGTGTTAATTGGTCTTCCAGCTGTTTGTTATATGCTCAGTTTCCTTTTTCCATCCACTTATTGCTACTTGTCCCAACATTTTTGGGATTTGTTGATGCCATGAAATTTTGAAACAACATATTTTTCCCTTAAAATGATACATTCTCTCAGTTTAAACTTTTGATCTGTGATTTGTGTTCTATTCTGAATAAAATATTAGATGTTGGCACCTCCACATCATTGCATTCAGTTTTTATTCACAATTTGTTTAGTGTCCCAACTTTTTTGGAATCCGGTTTGTATGTATAAGAATATAATGTGTGATATATATATATATATATATTTTTTTTTTTTTTTTTTTTCCTGCTTATTTATTGGCTTAATTACCTGTAGACATAGAGTCAGCTGCAAGAGTTAAATGAACTGGTCCATGAAACACATTTCCATGTAGAAAAGGTGCATTGACTGTTCCTCCAGTCTGAGCTGTGGGGTTCTGGCCTGGACCAGTGTGTGCTGTATTCACATGAGGACACAAGAGAGTTACAGAGCATACAAACTCACTTTTCACATTTGCACTTCCAAAAGTCAAACCAACCAACCTAAGGTTTTCTTTCAGTAAACTTGCTTGGATATTATGTTTTGTTTTGTACCTGTTCTGTTTCTCTTTCTAATATCATCCAAGAAAACCTGTGAGAAGATCCGCAGTATAATGTAGAGTTAAGCCCAAAATGATATTCTCTTTCTGCTCTTTGGATACAAAGCTCAATGGGTGACACCGGGCCCGAGTAAGTGCAAACATATGATATGGAACTGTAAATGTAAATCTTCTTATATTGGCCCTTTGAGCTCCTGCAGTGAAAACATGGTTGCTGTCGCCCCCCTATGAAACAATTAATTCTTAATAAATATGCCCAAATAGAGAGAAGTTCTTCATTCTTATGAGAGCACCTGGTTATACTTTTTAAAAAATACATAAAAAGATCTGGCCCTACTTTGTCTCCAAGTGTCTAACTATCTAACTATGTAATTATGGATTAACAAAACATGCAAGAATACTGTAACTACTGATGAAGTATTCACTGTTACAGATGGGCTGCAGGAGGTCATCTTATGTACATTCAGATGTGTATTAATTTCAGTTTTTTTGTCATGTAATTACTTTTAAATACATTTATTTTAGGATAGTAGTGACAGTATATTGTGACAGTGTATTTTTATTTTTATGTAGTTACACAAGTATAGCAGGGTGAACAGCAATTTTTACAATGAGACTACATCACTACACTGGAAATGACAGCTATCCTAACATTTAGCCAGAAGCAATACTATACATGTGTTGTGATATGTTAACTGAATGGAAAGTTCTGGTATTAAACAGTGTGTGTAATGTGATAGAATTTTCATAGCAACAGCAGATGTATATTTATCTTTATGGAAGTACTTTAAATAACAGATCTGTATTAATCCATGTTTGCGTGTTGTTGTTTTGTAGGTACAGTAAAATTACTATCAATAATCCAGACATTAGAGATCATGCAACAAATATGTTTTAATAAACTGCATGAGCGTTTCATTATATAATGACAAATCTGCTGTCCATCATAAAAACAGTAGCTTAATTTACTACATGTGTAATTACATAAGATAGTAACTTAGATAGTAATTTGTTGTTACAATATGCTGTATTTGGTTTTATACCACATCTGTAACAATTAATACAACGTCCATTGTTACTCTGGTTTTTAATATATTGTTAAATGAACATGGCAATTTAATATACACTTTAAACAGTAAGTATTAATATAAACATATAAACACATAATATAAAATGGGACCAAAGATCTTAAAGAAGGAAGACTCCTGCCGACCAGCAAATAAATAATGGAGTTTAAAGAGTTCAGAATAAAAAAGTATATTACATCACCTTGTTTATCAGTTATATTCTGCAGAACTTTTGGATTGTTTGCCATCTTGTATAAAAGGACCTGAAGAAGGATAACACATGATAGGTTAGTGAAGACTTTTGGTAAATGAAAACATGAAATAGCGTTGGCTAAATATTTTAAGCTACAGAGTGCATAGGATTCTACATGTTCATATCAACACTAGTAGTCTGTTTTCACAGTTTTCAATCCATCTTCACTCAAATTAGAATCACTTCATGCCTGGAATTTGGTTGGCTGCAGTAGAAGTAGAGGTGTGCACTGTGAGAAATGGCTGTTAGCATGTTTTGTTGAGATGTCTTTGACAGTCCTGAATCTTCTACAAGAGGGACGTGGCAGGAAGAGTTAATGCCCAGGATAATTATGCCAACTCACCTTGCAGAATTCATCTAATGATTGTGTCCACTGTTCTGTGGCTTACTTATAAAGGAGTCTTTTTCAGTAGAGTAAAAAAAAAAAACTAAAGAAGAGATACCGGGCACACAGCTTTCTTTTATTTGGTAGGTTCAACAAACACTAATTTCTTTTTCTAACACAAATCAGGCATCAGTTGCCTGTTCTTCTTTTGTCCCTTTTCTTTCCTACTTTGGCTCTCCATCCTGCTTGTGATGCTCGACCACACTGCCTCCTCAACAACTATCTTCATATGATTGATTATCACTGCAGGACTGGATCATCAGGCTTTGCAGTAGGAAGCTCTGTAACAAACAGCATGGGATCCAGCAAAGATATTCAACTAATCTAGTAATCTACATTTTTGGGGGGATTGGAATGTTGATGGAGGTAATCACACAAACATCTACTGTACATTTAATAACAATGTTGTTAAATTTGCTGTTACCACTGCAACTGGAGGGCAGTCTCTGTTAGAAAATTAATTTCTTGTTTAAACAAGAAATGAACAAAGGGCTTGCTAGAGTAAAAAGCAATTGTTGACAGGGGCAACCTAAAGTAAATAATAGTAACCTATGACTATTAAATACCTCTCCATCAAGTCAGCATGTGTTAATGTGTGGTGCTAAAACACAGTTTTTTCCAGGAGCAAAATTACAGATATAAAATTAAGATGTACAAATAAGCAAAGATGTGCTTATGATTTACTAAAATAAAAAAAATGAAATGTAATAGTAGTAATTGTATGGCTGAAACAATTCCTCAAGAAACACAAGCAACTCAGTTACCAAAAATAATTATTGTATACTTTGTGCACTTATATTGGTTCATGACATGTGCTGGTTTTTATATATGCTATACTAGCAGTATTTTTAATGAATTACTAATCATAGTTTTGGTTTACTAACCTGCTGTCACACACCTGTCAAACACTGCGTAGGCTATACCGCTAATGTTTCTGTTTTACAGAACTTACAGTTTCTTGATATACAGAATATACACACTGGATTCTGAGGTTATACACTGGTTATCTAGCATATAGACATACCATATAGGTTTATATATCTTAGTAATTTATATTTACTTAATAATAATAATAATAATAATATTTAATATTTAACATAATTATGCTATAGAATTACTAAATGTCCCTTTTCTTAGGTCTCTATATAGAGAGCATAGGTCTCTATAGATGGATCAGTTGGTAAAACTAGTGTCAGCCTGATCATTAGATTTTCTCATTTACTGACGAATAGCAAATCAGCTGCTTTCATATAACTCTAATAATTTGATTGATTTGTTTGGCATTCATAAAAAGGTGCATATCCTCAACAACCACTTCTGTTATTCTTTCATCTCTCTTTTTTGACTATCTGTTAGCTGAAGATATTATGGAGAGCTTCCTTCTATTGGGAGATGCTTCCATCACTGGTTCCTGTGTTAGCCTGAGATTGAAGTTAAAGTTATACCTGAAAAAGGTGAATGGTGTAAGTTTGATTTTTCATTCCTGTTTAAAATGTTTGCTGGGTGTATTCTTGGACATCTATTTGCACACCTATGAGCTAGACATAATCTACACTGTTGTGCATATATTTGTGTGCTATAACTTGGTCTGAGTACAAGAAGATCAAATATTTTGCCACCATGGGGAACTTGGTGCAGCCTTTCCATTTGGTGCTCAGAGACTATAGAGAAGGTACTGGGATGGCAAGACCAGGACCTTGGTGCTCTTCAGGGGTTTAGAGATAGGGGCAGTCATGGTCTGGAGGTCAGAGAACCAGGCTTGTGTAATAACAGTGTAACAACCTATACAAAGAAACTGATGCACTACAGTACATTCTACAACTGTAGAACTATAAAGTGTACCTCTATAGTAAGTGGAGCCGATAAAATAGATATCACTTCTGCTGATTAATGGAAATGGAGTGCAGAAGTAAGGAGGTCTACTTATTGAAATCAATGGTTTGTTTGTATGTAAAAAAAATAAAAAATTCCAGACATTTTAAAAGCTCTAATGTTGTATTGTTGTACTAATTTGGTGACACTCCTGTCATGCTGTAATGGCAGGCAGACTGACCAGATGGCCACAAATGTTAAAGTAAAAACCGGTTTAATAGCAAATAAATGAGGGTGTACAGGTGAGTGATATCAGGACATGGTGAACTGGGCTCTGATTGGTGGTTTGTGGACAGTAATATAGTGCTGATGCCTGTAACATGTACAGGGTATGTGCTGAAGACTGTAAACTACCTGAAGGAGGCATTATTTAGCTTTTACCAATGTCCATCAAGCTTAAGTTTACAAGGTAACTTGTTTAAGCTTAACAGCCTCCACCCCTTGTATATGGGTGGTCAGCCCCAGATGAAGAATTGCAACCCCCTTTTTCTTTCTTTAAGTGAAAATCTGCTGTTCTGAGGGATTACTATGGATTAACACATAACCACCAACAATCTGGCAGTAAAAACCAGTCAGCCACCTGCCACCGACCAAGATGTACCATAGATGTTACTTCTTTTGGAGTTAACCCTCAAATAACTGCTAGTCAACATACCTGAACACCTCCCACTGCAACTGGATACTGGATTTCAGTCTGTGAGGCTTGGCAAGAACACCATGAGCACCAATACACTGAATGTAGGTGCTCCACTGAGGTGGATTCTTAGTCCCCTGCTATGCTCAGTGCCCTGCTGTGGAGAGATATAAAAGCTCCAAGTTCCTTGGTGTGCAAATCAGTGACAACATCACCTGTACCATCAACACCACCTGCCTAGCCAGTAAAGCCCTGCAGTGACTTCACTTCCTGTGTAGGATGAAGAGCGCAAACCTCCCCTCTGTCACATTCACTACATTCTACAGGGGGCCAGGCTCCTGGATTGTAAGAAGATATGAATCTGAAAATCTACTGAGCTGCAACTGTACTGAGCTGTAAATGTACTGATCTGTAAATATACCATGATATACATGCACTTATATGTAAATATACTGACATATCAATGTACATATGAGTTGTGACTCTTGATCTCTAAACCACCTACATGGTCAAAAACATCCTGCTAGAAAGCACGTTTATTCAGGGAGCACAGCCAAGGTACATGTGCATACTTAAACCTAACACAACCAGCCTCAGAAAATGTATTACACCAAATTGTTATTGTTATTATTGTTGTTGTAATTATAATATATAACAATACTACTACTACTACTACTACTACTACTACTACTAATAATAATAATAATAATAATAATAATACATCATCATGATTATAAGAATGTACAGTAGAATTATAAGAGGGTTTATTTTTGCTGCTTGCAAAACTAAGCAGTGCCGAGTTATTGTATTCAGACAAACAGAGACATGTTACCTGTTTCTTAGCTCAGTCTTCAGAGTCTTTCCGAGCTCAGCTCCATCTTCATCAGGAGATCCAGTCCTATATCAGAGACACATCAGCTCATATCTGATCACATGATCTCTATTTTAATACTGTCGTTTATTATACTACACAGCTGTACACACACTCAGCTCCTCTACTGGAGTTTAGACTGAATGATAAACTAGCAGTGGCTTGTTTTTCCTTACACAGAGAAAACAGTTGGACCACATTTACCCACATTAGACGTGTATCTGAAGTCCAATCATAAGAAAACCAGACAAGCAAAGTCTTGATGGATCACCATCAGCTACACTGCATTTGTCACAAAGTGTTTATGGTATATGTATACACAGAGCTGTATGTACTGTGTCCAGCGTCTTACAAGTGTGAAGCATCTTTAAAGTTCCAAACATGTTTTGCTGCCTTAAAACTGTGTCAGAAATGACATACAGTGGAGGAAATAAATATTTGATCCCTTGCTGATTTTGTAAGTTTGTCCACTGAAAAAGATATGAACAGTCTGTCATTTTAAGGGTAGGTTTATTTTAACAGCGAGAGATAGAATATCAAAAAGAAAATTCAAAAAATTACATTGTATAAAATATATAAATTTAATTGCATTTTGTAGAGAGTAATAAGTATTTGATCCCTCTACCAACCTTGGTGGCAAAACCCTTGTTGGCAAGGACAGCATTCGGATGTTTTTTGTAGTTGATGATGAGGTTTGCGCACATGTCAGAAGGAATTCTGGTCCACTTCTCTTTGCAGATCATGTCTAATTCATTAAGATTTTGAGGCTGTCGCTTGGCAGCTCAGATCTTCAGCTCCCTCCATAAGTGTTCTATGGGATTAAGGTCTGGAGACTGGCTAGGCCACGCCATGACCTTAATGTTCTTCTGTTTGAGACACTCCTTTGTTGCCTTGGCTGTATGTTTAATGTCATTGTCGTGCTGGAAGACCCAGCCACGACCCTTTTTTAATGGCCTGGCGGAGGGAAGGGGGTTGTCACTCAGGATTTTACGGTACATGGCTCCATCCATTCTCCCACTGATGCGGTGAAGTAGTCCTGTGCCCTTAGCAGAGTCAGGTCATAGTCAGCATTTCTCTTCCTCCAAACACGGCGAGTTGAGTTAGTGCCAAAGAGCTAAATTTTTGTCTCATCTGACCACAGCACCTTCTCCCAATCACTCTGAGAATCATCCAGGGGTTCATTGGCAAACTTCAGACGGGCCTGCACATGTGCCTTCTTGACCAAGGGGACCTTGCAGGCACTGCAGGATTTTAATCCACAAATGTAGTTGTTGGCTGATTTCTCACCTTGCTCATGATCAAGGATACCCCACGAGGTGAGGTTTTGCATGGAGCCCCAGATCGAGGTCCATGGACAGTCATTCTGTATTTCTTCCATTTTCTTACAGCGGCACCAACAGTCTTCTCACCCAGTGTCTTACTAAAGGTTTTGTAGGCCATTCCAGCCTTGTGCAGGTCTATGATCTTGTCCCTGACATCTATAGAAAGCTCTTTGGTCTTGCCCATGTTGGAGAGGTTAAAGTCAGACTGATTAATTGAGTCTGTGGACAGGTGTCTTTTATACAGGTGACAGTTTAAGACAGCTGTCTTTAATGCAGGTAACAAGTTGATTAGGAGCGTCTAACTGGTCTGTAAGAGCCAGAACTCTTAATGTTTGGTAGGGGATCAAATACTTATTTCTCTCTGCAAAATGCAATTAAATTTATATATTTTATACACTGTAATTTTCTGGGTTTTCTTTGTGATATTCTATCTCCCACTGTTAAAATAAGCCTACTCTTAAAATGATAGACTGTTCATATCTTTGTCAGTGGGCAAACTTACAAAATCAGCAAGGGATCAAATATTTATTTCCTCCACTGTATATATATATAGACTTTTCAATCATACACACAGGGTCGTGAATGTACATCTATCGAGAGTGTAAAACTCGAGCAAATACAGCTTATTCTGTAGCTGCTAGCATGCTACATGTTATTAGCACAAGCTTTAAAGCTTCCAAACTAATGTTATACTGGTGAATGCATAGAACTTAACAAAATTAAAGATTAGCAATCAGCACATAACTTAATATTCCATTTTTCACACTGAGGTGTACTTACTGGTCATGTACCAGTGCCTGATGACTGAGATCACTAAAGACTCGTCTCTTTATAAAGCACTGATGTGAGTGAGCACTAGTAAATGTACGTTTTGAAATGCTTTATTTTGGCACTGAGCATAATCTTCCTTCTGTCTAGGTATGAGCGCTGGCTTCGGATGGCTAGGTGGTGCTCTCATGCTCTATGTGTGTCTCTGAATACTTCTGTCTAGGTTTCAGCACTGGCCCTTGTTAGGGCAGCGTTTGAGCTCATGGTGAGTTTTAACCTGCTGTACTAGGAAACATTATTCAACTGAAACATTATTAAGTCGCTCTGTATAAGAACGTCTGCTAAATCCCATGAATGGAAATGGAAATGATCCTCACCAAGGATCCTCATCAAGGTTTGATCATTAAAACGGACTACAGGAAAATAAAGGCAAAATTTCAAACTGATGTCATATGCTGAAATAACATCACTCATAGCTGTATTATCTCACCAGTTATTAAAGTGATTGTTATTGTAAGACCCATAATGTGTTTCTGCTCTCTTCCATATATATTTGTGGTGTTTGGAGGGCACACAGGTGATATTTAATAGTTGATAGCATATGCTATTTTAGCAGACTGGCTATAAGACCAAGGCAGGTAGTCTGTAGTGACACCAAACAGTCCAATAAGAAGAGTGGAATATAGAGAAATAGAGGGACAGAGAACAGGTAAAACAGTACAGCAGGTGTTTATAGTGGGGTTGATAAGATCTAAAATTTTGATAAATGCAGTGTACCACATTAAACTGCAGCAGAATATGTCTAGCACCGCTCCGCCCCTCTGAATCCACACACAGAATATTATAGGAATGTGGGTGAGAAAACTGCCTGTGTGGTTGTGTTGATATCAGTCACTTTAGGTTCTGACTGCTCATCTCACCTTTAATAACCAGATTCATAATAACCAGAGTATTACAGGATTACAGTATACAGAAATCAATAACCACAACCAGCAGCTCTCAGGGAGTCTTAACAGAGTGTAGCGAGTGTCCGGTCTTGTGAGTTGGACACATCCTAATTTCTGTTTAATTTCTTGATTGAGCTCACTGATCAACAACTGATCTAAATATCTGATTTATATCTATATTATATCTAATTATTATCAGTACAGAACTACAGATCAGGTCAGCATGTCTCTGTGATGAAGCTGCTGTAGCACAGCTAGTTACAGGTAGTGAAGTATATGTCTGACTTTAGAAGAACACCCTTCAGGAGGAGCTCGTCTACATATTCATTATTATTATTAAAATCATTCACAGAGAGCAGATCATCTAAGGAGCATTCATTACACTAGCTGCACACGGTGTTGGGTAGTAATGGAATACGTGGAGACTTTGCGGGCTGAAATGCTAACTATCTATCTATCTATCTATCTTATAAGAATAATACGATTTTATTATGTTAAACTGGCCTATGAGCTACTGTTATCATGTATGTATGGCTATTGAGTGTAGAAGCAGCAGAATTTAAAAGAAAATTGTAATATCTTAATCTTATGTAAATATCTTAATAATATCTAATTTGGAAAAGTGGTTCTATGTTTATATTTAATTTTCCACTGATACAAAAATGACACATTTTTTTCTTTTCCCATACATAGGTATTTTTTCCAATAACAAGTAGATGTAAAAAAAAAAGATGTAGCTGAAAAATGTAGTTTAACCGGTTTGCAACACGACACGTTACCAACACGGTACTCTGGCTGCCTCCAACTTAGCCACTATGACTAGGTGATTGTGTGATTTACATGTGTCTGTGTAATCCAGTACAATTACCACCAGATAACCGAATAACCATAAAAATAAAATCGTTTTTATAACTGATAAGGTGGAACACAGTAGCATATCCAGTGTAATTACAGTCCTTCACCTAAGGTGTCCATGTGCCTGTGTCTAACCTGTTCAGTAACTAAATGATATCCTGGCTTGTTTCCTTTGGGACATTTGAAACTGTCATGAGAGGAGGTGGGAGAAGATAGTTCATACAGCACCATCAGAGCAGGGCTGTTGGTGTACTGCTCTGAGAGTTAGGAAACACCTTTAGCATTAGATCCAGTTATTTTCCTTCTGATTTTTGTCAGCTTGTCCAGCATATTAATATTCTGAAGTGACAGACTACCTCCAGCACTGGAGCCTAAAACTCACCATACTAGAACCACGTTATTGTTGTTGTGTCTACCTTAATATAGTGTAATTTCTCTTTACAGTAGATCTGCTAATGTGCTTCAGTGAGTCTTTCCAGTGTGTCAGCAGTTCAGGTTGGAGTTTGGAGTCTTTAATAGTGGTGAGATACTGATACTGCTCCACATGTTCAGGAACTATGACTTGTAGAGTAATAAGATGGAAGGAGAGCCTTCTTCTAAAATCAGTCCTTACTATAATCCAGAATCATCTTCTGTGGTTGTTCCTCTTCTCTACACTCTGGGATCTGGGTTGATTTAAAATATCACTCTTGTTCATTTAAGGGTTAATTTTAACTTTACTGCGTTAGATTATTTATCTGACTGATTGTTATCACATTTACTTTATTATTTTAGGTTAAACAGACTAATCTCTCTTTACAATATATGAGCATGACTGGAGGAAAGACTGGAGGAATGACTGGCTCATACATTGTAAAAATGCTCTGTTGGTTTGAATGGTGTAAAATTTACTGGGATGGAATTTTTGTACATAATTAAAATTGGACTGTTTTGGAAAATCTAATAATGCAGTAGATCAGTCTTTTGAAAACTAAGATTAGGGTTAAGATTACGGTTAGGGATAGGTGTAGTGTTTATTCTGTACAGTAAAAAAAAGATTTAAAAAAACTGTATGTATGACTCAACAAGTATAGTAAGATAAATGTGTGTATAAGTGTGAGACAGAGAGAGAGAGAGAGAGAGAGAGAGAGACAGAAAGAGAGAGAGAGAGAGAGAGAGAGAGAGAGAGAGAGAGAGGCTTCATTGGAATCTGTGTTGTTGGACAGTACTCAAATAATTAGTTAAAATCTAATGAATAAAACCTGTTTATATGAAACGAGGTAGGACTGAGAGAATGAGGAAATGCATAACAGTAGGAGAGAGAGAAAGAGGTAGTAAACGAGCTGCAGTACTACAGATTCACTGAACAGAATTCTGGGACTGATTATTCCAAGAAGGACACACACACGGATACACATGCAGAAAGTCTGCAGTCCAGTTTACCACTGAACACCAGCCTAACTGACCTCTGACCTCTCACTGGGGCTTTAAGATACTCCACACTGTCAGTATCAGTCTGAAATGACAGAGTCAGGAGATCCAGTCCTACATCAGAGACACATCAGCTCATATCTAATCACATGATCTCTATTTTAATACTGTAGTTTCTCACAGTAGATCAGTTTATTATACTACACACCTGTACACACACTCAGCTCCTCTACTGGAGTTTAGACTGAATGATAAACTAGCTATATAAATAAACTATAAACTATATAAATATTAATATGTTACCATATTTAAACAGTAAAACTATATGTGAAGACAGATTTGATTGTCCAGCTGTTCACTTGGGTTGATCATTATGATAGGATACTGTAATGATTTCTTGTTCTAACAAGTTTTTTAGGCTCAAACTGATACAGCAGCTGTACAGCAAAATTGTAAACGATCTTTTAATATTTGCTGACAGAGGTAACTCATCCTTACTGGTCCTACTGGATCTTAGTGCAGCATTTGACACAATAGACCACTCCATCCTACTAGATAGACTGGAAAACCTTACAGGAATAGCTCTTTCATGGTTCAGATCTTACTTAAGCGACCGCTATCAATTTGTAAATATAAACGGTCAATCGTCCACTCACACAAAAGTAAAGTTTGGTGTTCCACAGGCATCTGTCTTAGAACCTGTATTATTTACCTTATATATGCACCACTCTGTACCATAATCAGAAACCATAACATAAATTTTCACTGCTATGCTGATGACACGCAACTGTATATCTCGGCTAGACCAGATGATCCACTTCACCTTAATAAGTTAGAGGACTGTGTTAGAGACATAAGAGACTGGAGGTACAGTAATTTCCTCCTACTGAACTCAGACAAAACAGAAGTTCTTCTTCTCGGTCCCAAAAGTGTTAGAAACAAGCTGTCTGCATTACCACTCAATCTAAATAGCTTCTTAGTTACACCAGGTGCCTCTGTTAAAAGTCTTGGTGTCACGGTCGATCCTGATTTGGCCTTCGATGAGCATATTAATAATATCACTAGAATAGCTTTCCTACATCTTCGCAATATTGCGAAATTAAGAAATGCACTGTCACTACAGGATGCAGAAAAACTAGTTCACACCTTTATTACCTCAAGGCTGGATTACTGTAATGCCCTGCTTTCTGGTTGTTCCAGCAAAAGCCTTAACAAACTTCAGCTAGTCCAAAACGCTGCAGCTAGAGTCCTTACAGGAACTAGAGAGTCTGATCATATCAGTCCAGTCTTATCCAACTTACACTGGTTACCAGTTAAATTCCACACTGGGTATAAAACTCTCCTCCTGACTTATAAAGCTCTAAACGGCCTCACTCCTACCTACGTTACTGAACTTATCTCGTACTATAAGCCTTCACGTGATCTTAGGTCTCAAAGTGCGGGCTCTCTATTAGTGGCTAGAATTAACAAAGTTACATCGGGGGGCAGAGCCTTTTCATACAAGGCCCCCCAGCTTTGGAATAATTTACCTGTCAGTGTTTGGGACTCAGACACAGCCTCAATCTTTAAGTCCAGGCTTAAAACCTACCTGTTCAGTCAAGCTTTGGTAATTAGTCTTTTCTTTCTGATAGATAAAAGGTGGAGGTCTAGGGGTCCACTGACAGAGAGTGTTTGGTAAACTGGGAATGTTGGTGCTGTCGTCCCGCTGCTCTTCGTGTTCACTCAGGTTTGTTGACGGTGGAGCAGAGAGTCGCTGACTTCGCAGGGAGCCCTCATGTCTGTGTGACCTTCTGGCTCTCCCTTTTTAGTTATGCTGTAATAGCCAGGCCTGCCGGAGTCACTGTTGCACTCTGTTAACATCGTATAGTGTGTTCAGGTCTTCTGTCAGAGCTAACAGTCTGTCTGTTCTCTCTGTCTGAGCTGAACTGCTGCCCATCCTGTGTGGCCTGATGCTGTTGCTACATCTGCTCCGTCTGGGAGCCTTTACTACCACGGAGCTCCTGGCTGTCCTGCACTGTGGAAGCTTGGCCTGCGCCTGCTGACCCATCTTATGAACCACCAACATAATTACAGACTAATCAGACACTACACTCTGCTTTCTTGTGCTGTCTTGTATCTGGTGTTGACCCGAGGAGGATGGGTTCCCCCTTTAAGTCTTGGTTCCTCTTGAGGTTTCTTCCTTCCTAACTAAGGGAGTTTTTCCTCGCCACTGTGGCCCTCGGCTTGCTTACTGGGGGCTCGAACACCAGATTCTTTGTAAAGCTGCTTTGTGATACATCTGTTGTAAAAAGTGCTATAAAAATAAATGTTGATTGATTGATTGATGGTTATAGGGTTCAGGAAATCTCTCTCTTTCCGAGAAGTGAAGATAGGGGTCGAAGCTCAAAGGATACGTGTCCATGTGTGTGTCCAGGCTATAAAAACCTGGCCAGTTGTCTGTTTAGGGAGGAGTCACCATATTAGATGCGGTGTTCCTCACGAGCAACTTTGCCTGAATGCTGTCTAATAAATAAAAAGTATTATCTATTTGACCAAGACAGTATTGACGGAGTCATCTCTTCAACACCAACACACCATTGCATCTTCAAGTTCGACACAATATTTAAAGTATTTAAACACAAATATTAAAATGTTGTATCATTTTTATTTAACACCTACAAACCTATTTCAGACTTCACTTTCTAGAGTCTAGACTGACTAGTAACTAGAACTAGTATCAGACTTTAACAACAGAGCTACACCTACAGAGCTACAGACCAGGTCTGCAGGTCTCTGTGATGGAGCTGCTGTAACACAGATACAGTTAGTGAACCACAGACCTGTATTTAGAAGATCCAGCACTTCAGGAAGAGCTCATCATACAGATTCATTATTATAGAATCATTCACAGCAGGAATCCATCCAGCCTGCCCTTCACAAGCTGATTCATCAACGACGTTCAGTCAGCTCCACCATTTCTCAATCCTAAAACCCTTTACATGCTTCTACTAGAGTTCAGAACAGGTCATTCTTAATCTGCAGTGTGCTGTGTGGTCAGTAGGTGGGTCAGCAGTGCTGTGTGGTCAGCAGTTAAATCTGCAGTGCTGTGTGGTCAGTAGTTGGGTCAGCAGTGTGTGGTCAGTAGTTGGGTCAGCAGTGCTGTGTGGTCAGTAGGTGGGTCAGCAATGCTGTGTGGTAAGTGGTTGGGTCAGCAGTGCTGTGTGGTCAGTAGGTGGATCAGCAGTGCTGTGTGGTCAGTAGAAGGGTCAGCAGTGCTGTGTGGTAAGTGGTTGGGTCAGCAGTGCTGTGTGGTCAGTAGGTGGGTCAGCAGTGCTGTGTGGTCAGTAGTTGTGTCAGCAGTGCTGTGTGGTCAGTAGTTGGGTCAGCAGTGTGTGGTCAGTAGTTGGGTCAGCAGTGCTGTGTGGTCAGTAGTTTAATCTTCAGTGCTTTGTGGACAGTAGTTGTGTCAGCAGTGCTGTCAGTCAATCAATCAATCAATCAACATTTATTTTTATAGAGCTTTTTACAACAGATGTTGTCACAAAGCAGCTTTACAAATAATCTTTACAAAGAATCTGGTGTTCGAGCCCCCAATGAGCAAGCCGAAGGCCACAGTATCAAGGAGAACCTCCCTTAGTTAGGAAGGAAGAAACCTCAAGAAGAACCAAGACTCAAAGGGGGAACCCATCCTCTTCGGGTCAACACCAGATACAAGACAGCACAAGAAAGCAGAGTGTAATGTCTGATTAGTCTGTAATGATGTTGGTGGTTCCTAAGATGGGTCAGCAGGCGCAGGCCAAGCCTCCACAGTGCAGGACAGCCAGGAGCTCTGTGGAGGCTAAAGGCTCCCAGTGGCTCCCAGACAGAGCAGATGTGGTACCAGCATCAGGCCACACAGGACGGGCAGCAGTTCAGCTCAGACAAAGAACAGACAGACTGTTAGCTCTGACAGACCTGAACACACTATACGGTGTTAACAGACTGCAGCAGTGACTCCGGCAGGCCTGGCTATTACACCATAACTAAAAAGGGAGAGCCAGAAGGTCACACAGACATGAGGGCTCCCTGAGAAGTCAGCGCCCCTCTGCTCCACTTTCAACAAACCTGAGTGAACATGAAGAGCAGCGGGACGACAGCACCAACGTTCCCAGCTTACCAAACACTCTCTGTCTGTGGACCCCTAGACCTGCACCTTTTATCTATCAGAAAGAAAAGACTAATTACCAAAACTTGACTAAACAGGTAGGTTTTAAGCCTGGACTTAAAGATTGAGGGTGTGTCTGAGTCCCGAACACTGACAGGTAGGTTATTCCAAAGCTGGGGGGCCTTGTATGAAAAGGCTCTGCTCCCCAATGTAACTTTTTTAATTCTAGCCACTAATAGAGAGCCCGCACTTTGAGACCTAAGGTCACGTGATAGCTTATAGTACGAGATAAGTTCATAAGTCATTTATAAGTCAGAAGAAGAATTTTATACTCAATACGGAATTTAACTGGTAACCAGTGTAAGTTGGATAAGACTGGGCTGATATGATCAAACTTCCTAGTTCTTGTAAGGACTCTAGCTGCAGCGTTTTGGACTAGCTGAAGTTTGTTAAGGCTTTTGCTGGAACAACCAGAAAGCAGGGCATTACAGTAATCCAGCCTTGAGGTAATAAAGGCGTGAACTAGTTTTTCTGCATCCTGTAGTGACAGTGCATTTCTTAATTTCGCAATATTGCGAAGATGTAGGAGAGCTATTCTAGTGATAATATTAATATGCTCATCGAAGGCCAAATCAGGATCGATTGTGACACCAAGACTTTTAACAGAGGTACCTGGTGTAACTAAGAAGCTATTTAGATTGAGTGGTAATGCAGACATCTGGTTTCTAACACTTTTGGGACCGAGAAGAAGAACTTCTGTTTTGTCTGAGTTTAATAGGAGGAAGTTGCTTGACATCCAGTCTCTTATGTCTCTAACACAGTCCTCTATCTTATTAAGGTGAAGTGGATCATCTGGTCTAGCCGAGATATACAGTTGCGTGTCATCAGCATAGCAGTGAAAATTTATGTTATGGTTTCTGATTATGGTACCGAGTGGTAGCATGTATAAGGTAAATAATATAGGTCCTAGGACAGATCCCTGTGGAACACCAAACTGTACTTTTGTGTGAGTGGACGATTGACCGTTTATATTTACAGACTGATAGCGGTCACTTAAGTAAGATCTGAACCATGAAAGAGCTATTCCTGTTACTCCTACAAGGTTTTCCAGCCTATCTAGAAGGATGGAGTGGTCTATTGTGTCAAATGCTGCACTAAGATCCAGTAGGACCAGTAAGGATGAGTTACCTCTGTCAGCAAATATTAAAAGATCATTTACAATTTTCACCAGTGCTGTCTCGGTGCTATGATGAGGCCTAAAGCCAGACTGTAATTTTTCATGTATGTTGTTCCTGTGCAGGTAGGAGCTTACCTCTCTCCCTCTATTCTATAATACTCTTTTCTTTATCTCTCTCTCTCTCTCTCCCTCTCCTAACTCTATTCTATAATATTCTATTCTTTATCTCTCTCTCTCCCCCTCTCTCTCTCCTCCCTCTATTCTGTAATACTCTATTCTTCATCTCTCTCTCTCTCTCCTTCTGTCCTCCCTCTATTATATAATACTGTATTCTTTATCTCTCATTCTCTCTCTCTCCTCCCTCTATTCTGTAATACTCTATTCTTCATCTCTCTCTCTCTCTCTCTCCTTCTGTCCTCCCTCTATTATATAACACTGTATTCTTTATCTCTCACTCTCTCTCTTTCCTCCCTCTATTCTATAATACTCTATTCTTTATCTCTCTCTCTGTCCCCCTCTCTCTCTCTGCTCCCTCTATTCTATAATACTTTATTCTTTATCTCTCTCTCCCTCCCTCTCCTAACTCTATTCTATATTCTATTCTTTATCTCTCTCTCTCCCCCTCTCTCTCTCCTCCCTCTATTCTGTAATACTCTAATCTTCATCTCTCTCTCTCTCTCTCTCTCTCCTTCTGTCCTCCCTCTATTATATAACACTGTATTCTTTATCTCTCACTCTCTCTCTTTCCTCCCTCTATTCTATAATACTCTATTCTTTATCTCTCTCTCTGTCCCCCTCTCTCTCTCTGCTCCCTCTATTCTATAATACTTTATTCTTTATCTCTCTCTCCCTCCCTCTCCTAACTCTATTCTATATTCTATTCTTTATCTCTCTCTCTCCCCCCTCTCTCCTCCCTCTATTCTGTAATACTCTAATCTTCATCTCTCTCTCTCTCTCTCTCTCTCTCTCTCTCTCCTTCTGTCCTCCCTCTATTATATAATACTGTATTCTTTATCTCTCACTCTCTCTTTCCTCCCTCTATTCTATAATACTCTATTCTTTATCTCTCTCTCTGTCCCCCTCTCTCTCTCTGCTCCCTCTATTCTATAATACTCTATTCTTTATCTCTCTCTCCCTCTCTGTCTCTGTCTCTCTCTCTCTCCTCTATTCTGTAATACTCCATTCTCTCTCCCTCTCTCTCTCTCTTCTCCCTCTATTCTATAATACTCTATTCTTTATCTCTCTCTCTCTCTCTCTCTCTCTCATATGACCCGGTATTCTCCCTTGGCATTGTTGAACCGTGTATTGTTGTTGTGTAAGGATTATACTTTGTTTAATGAACCCCTTCAGTGTTTTGGCTCTGCTAGCATCGTGCCTGATTAATTGAGCCTGAGAAAAATATACCATAATAAGCTGCAGAACTGAAATATTACCAATTAGGAACTGCAAATATTTTATATATTGTAAAGATTTTCAGATCCTTGCCCACTCCCTTTTTATTTTATTCTAGCAAAAAAGGGAAACAAAGTTGTAAAGAGAATGAATATTATTATCTGTGTTTGATCTGAACATTTTACATAATTTTTGTTCTGCTGCTTGATTAGACTTTCACTTTTGCAAGAGAATCAAATACTGATATATTTTCTGTGTAGTTTCTTTTCTTGCTTTCACAGAAGGGTAGAGTCAGGAGACTGAAGGCTGGAGATGTTGAAGTAGTTTATTTCAAGGCGATTGCAGTTCTCTCACAGCTCTTATACAAAGACAGTCCAGTCTAACCCAGTCCAACTCAGTCTAAAGACAGAAACCTGTCACAGAGGTTTTATACACCTCTTAATGTACAAAGAGGATGTGTCCCCATCTGGTTTTACCAGATGGTCAGCTCTCTTCCAATCAGTGCTTGACTTATAAACTGGAAAACCTGATGGCAACATTCTCCCAGGGGATCTGTCCTGTCATAAATGCATAAAGTTTTATTCTGGTGATCCCACTGTTCCCCATGTGGTAAACTTATACACACTAATATACATACAAACTTATACAAAAAATACTGAAATCCAACATCTGTAAACCACCAGATGTCACTGTGCTCCCTGTTTCAAAGCTGGGAGATGCCTCCAAAACCTCACAAGGGTTCATCAGTCCATGATAGCATTCAGAACTGCTGGTCAGGAGTCCCCCTTCTGAATTCAGTTCTTTTTATTGGGGAATCATCCACCCTGAAAGACTCAATTCTCTCCGCCTTCACTAAATGGGTTCTGTACTATCATGCTGGGTATAGGCTGCATCCAACAATGGAAATCAGTTCATGCGCCATCAGTTACAGACTGCTATAATCTGCTTGGTAAAGTGGTGGCATATGAACATGTACCCTCTTCTCTGCTGGGCTGGTTTAGAATGTTATTACTGATGCAGGATGCTTGCCTTAACACCGTGTCAACATCTCCAAAAACTGCAATGGTGTCGTACCAGACAGTCATGTAGTGACTCAGAATGGCAGCGGGTCATCTTCAGTGACAAGCCCAACTTTTGTCTTGGTGGAGATGACCAACAAATCCGTGGAGGCACCGTGGTCAGCACCAAGATGAACAGTTTGTTGTCACACGTCCAGAAGACCTGGTGTCACTCCACCTCCACCCCTACCGCAACATCTGCAGGAACTGTGTGAGGATGTTCAAGCTGCATGGGATGGATTATCACAGGGAACCTCTACAGCTCCATATCGAGACATCTGGCATGTTGGGTTAGCAAACACGGCGGCCCGACGCCATACTGAAAGACAGACTTCTGTATGTGTAGCTCAATAAATATTGATCATATCAGTCTAAATTTATCATCAGTTATTGATCCTGGTCACCTTAATCTTTCTTCCCAACACACCTGCAATCCCACACCTCCTGGGTCCAGCTGTTCTTTGATGATGTATACAGGAGGTAGTCTATGTCACATGCGCTGAGGAGTAATGATTGACCCAGAATCCAGCGTAGAGTGTTTCAGTGAAGGTGGTGTAGATTGTGTGTAGGTGAGTCAGTGTGTGTGGATCAGAGGAGACTCTGTAGAAGGACAGAGTGCCGGCCGGACAATCCACATACACTCCTACTCTCTTACAGTCGGAGGGAGGAACAGAGACAGCTGTGAAGTTATTATTGTGATATACGCAGTAACTGTTATCAGAGCAGAACAGTATCCAGGACTTTTCATTCCGTCCGAAATTACAGTCATTACTGCGTCCTTTCCTGCTGATTGATTTATATGTTATGGCTATATAAACCGCCCCGCTCCACTCAGTCTCCCAGTAACAGCGTCCAGTCAGACTCTCTCTGCATAAAACCTGCGGACAGTGATCAAATCTCTCTGGATGATCAGGATACCACTGTGAAGAATCCCCACGCTCCACCTTCCTGTTCCCATCAGACAGAGAGAGCTCTGTGTTTGCTGTGTTTGGATCCAGAGTGAACCCGCAGGAATCTGCACACAAAGAGAGAGATTAGATTGACATGGTGTGGGCTGCAACGCATTACCACACTCACAAAGTGGAGACTTAAAAATGCTGCCCCAAAGTATACAATATGAAATATCAGATGTAAAGGGATTGTGAATAATTGATGCTGATAGAAACTGATACGATATAAGGTAGCAGGGAACTGAGCAAGATGACGGTGAGGAAGGCAGTAGGTCAAGACAACATAAATCCTGGACACCTGACACTGTGAAGACCAGCTGTGTGGGATAGTAAAGGACATTTCCAATCTAAGCCTGAGACAGAAGAGAGTGCGGTGCTGTAGAAGACATGTGTAGTTCCTATTCCAAAGACTGCACATCCGTGCAACCTTCGTGGCTACAGACCAGTGGCGCTGACTTCTCATCTGATGATGGCAACTTGTTCTCATCTGTCTTCATTCACTGGTGGGCTTAGCTATGGATCATCTGCAGTTCACCTACCAGCCAGGCATTGGGGTGGAGGAAGCAATCATTTACCTTCTCCACAGTTCCTTTGCTCATCTTGAAAAGGCAGGAAACACAGTTGAGGACTACCTCTTCACCCTCTACACTATAGACTCCATCGTTGTTGGCTACATCTTAGATGGCAATGAAAGTGAGTAAAGAGAAGTAACAAGGAATTTTGGGGACTGGTGCCAGCAGAACTTCCTCCACATCAACACAGGCAAAACCAAAGAGCTGGTGGTGGATTTCCGCAGGACTAAGTTGTCTTCACTCACTTCAGTGAACATCCAGGGAAGGGACATTACGATCAAAACCTAGAAGTACCTGGGTGTTCAATTAAACAACAAACTGGACTGGTTGGACAACACACATGTTCTGTATAAGAAAGGCCAGAGCAGACTCCACCTGCTGAGGAGGCTCTAGTCATTCGCGATACAGGGTCTGCTCCTCCACACTTCTTGTGACTTGTGGTTTACAACGCTGCTGTGGGGCCAGCACCACAGCCGCAGATAGGAGGAAACTGGACAAGCTGATTGGGTAGGCAAGTTCTGTTCTGGGCTCCGTGGAGGTAGTTCGGAAAGATGGATGTTGGCCAAGCTGGTATCCATAATGGAGAACACCTCTCACCCACTACTCTGACAGACTGCTCTGACTGTCTATATCATCAGTGTTTACTGCCAACATCATCAGAATGTAACTGTGCAGTATCTATACAATATCTGTGCAAATTCTTTCAGTAGCTGTGCAATATATATCTGTGAAATTACATGTGCAAAATTGTAAATTGGTATAGTTTAAAATTTTCTATATTTCTTGCCTAACAATAGAGATTTTCATTTTTTTTATTTCTTATATTTTATATTTTGTATCTTTTATCTTATAAGATTATCTTATCAAAAATATGTTTTGTGATGCAACTTCAAAACCCTTTTAAAGCTTAAATATTTGATTTTGCTAGGAAATATGAGGTTTTATGTTTGAGGTTTTGTCTCAGCTTATTCCGTGTTTATCTCGGGCAACCACCACATATCACAAATGTATAACTCGTTAGCTATTTAGCTTAAGGCTAACATGCTTTAAGAGCCACTATTTTAAAATGTGACATAGAACAGAAGGAACAGTCTAATCTGTCGAGCACAGTGGATAGTGTCAGGGATAGGACTTGTATGGCTGCTTCTGCAATAACTAATATTTGTTGCACCAGAAGCACCACAATGGATTCAGTTTCGCCAGTGCCGCCTGCAGCCAGCAGATGGCAGCAGCGGTGCCGTTGTCTCAATGCAACTACAGCCCAGAACTCCAACCCCCGGAATGCTCTGGGTTGATCACCCAACAAGCTACACCTGTGGCGCCAGCCTTATAAGCCCCCACCAAACAGCCTCACTGCTACACCTTTGTAGAGGGTAGACAGTGAAGAGAAGAGAAGAGAAGAGAAGAGAAGAGAAGAGAAGAGAAGATCCGATCCGATCCGATCCGATCCGATCCGTAAATAAAGAGAAAATAAAAGAATAGCATTAGTCAAGCTAAACAAGAGAAAGCTAAAAGCCCCCAAAACCGTGAAGGCTCACGAAAGAAAAGATCCCATTACTGTTTAACCCTTCCCTGGTTGTTTTAGTTAGTTTAGAAATACTCTCTTCTGTTTGAACACGCCACTGTTGGCGTTTCCTTTGTCTGCGCTTCCTGCCCTTTCTCTTCCTGTCCTTCACTAAACCCACTCTGGCTTGCCTCACATGTACTGGTGCATAGTGCAGCGGTAGCACGTGGGGCCATCACTATGGAGGTCGGAGGTTTGGTCCTCACCTCTGCCCTGTTCGTTCAAACACATTCCCTGAAGCAGATCACTCCCCACACACATCGTTTCAGGTGCATCCGCATCCAGGAAAACTGTTTGTTTGCACTTGAACATTTGTATCGGTGCAAATGGGTTCCCAGCCTTCGCTTGGGTCCAGGCCCCCGTCAGTGCAATGACAGCAACTGACAGAAGCTGCTGGAAAAAGCCATCTGCTGATGTCAGTGAATCACCAGTTAGATTAATTTATATGCAACCGATTTTTAATTATTATGTACCTAATTACTTGAATTTAATTAGTTTTTGTTAATTTGTTCTGGTTTCGCTGTTCTAGAGACTGTAATTACTTGAATAAGTAGTTACTGGCACAGACCAGCCTGATAATTCATATTCAGTCTCATTTTTAATGTCAAAAGCTTTATGGACCATATACAAGTTGGAGGCAGCAATGTTTTTTTCAGAGAGACTGCTACAAAATGCCATTAAAACACTTAATCCTGAAATAAATCATTCAATTTGTGGTGAAATCATATTTGATTATAGGTCAGTGTTTTGGTGACACTTTGTGTTGAAACTTAAAAGCTTATTCTCCCAGTAAAAGAAGGAGCATTAATGAAATCTGTGCTGTAGGGAAGCAGAATGTAAGGTTCATTAAAAGCTGAAACATTCCAAGAAATGCTGAGTGTCTTTGCTGTAAAGAAGCTGAACTATACTGACACAGCAGGGTGGGTTAACTGGGCAGATTTACTAGAGAATATACACTACTACAGACAGTACGTCTGTTTACAGGACAAACAGATTCATCATCTCCATTCAGAGAAGCAAGCGAACATCAGTCTGATGTTTAAATTTTAAACTGCAAGTGTTTCATTTGTTTATTAATAGGTTTAAAATGTATTCAGTTATTTTCAGGGAAATACAGGAGGCCAGTCAGCCTGTCCTTCTGAAGACGAAAGTTACAATTTAAAAATGTATGACAGTGTGAAATAATTAATGTTTTTATTTTCATCTAAAAATAATTCCAGTCTTTAATAGTGTCACTCATGCATTTAGATTTACTACTGAGTTTTTACGTTTAAAGAGAAATAAAGAAGTAGCTGACCCTGGTAGAAAAAAAGTTATTTCATAGCGAGAAATCCTGTGAGTTTATTGAATATCTTTATTAATCTTTACCTTGTTTTTTAAATTTTAAAGTGAAATAAAAGAGAATGTTTTAAGACCTTATTTTAAACAGGTATATGTGTCCTGTCTGTGTTAGTATTCCACAAATCCATATGATGAACCGACATTATCTGACCATCATTTGATCTTCCTAATGTGGTTAACTCATCACTAAAACTGGTGCTGGTGGATTTTCTGATACAAAAATAGAGAGATAAAGAACAAATTGTCAAATCTTCATATTGAACAGTTAAATTTGATTGACAAAAGTTGGGTGCAGACTAAACACACATTTATTCAGTTACAAAAAATAACTCTTTAAACTAATGTATCAATCTGGATTAGTAATTTAATCTACAAAACAGTGTTCCTTCTCAACAAGTGTTAACATGATTCACAAGCGCATTTTGATCAAGCATTGTGATTATTCAAGTGTGTAGGGCCCTGGGAAAAGGGGGGAGGGTCACCACAATGTAATAATTACTCTGTGTGTGTGTGTGTGTGTGTGTGTGTGTGTGCGTGTGTACTTACATTTCTTCAGTCCTGGTTTGATTCTGTTCTCACCTCCATGTTCCAATCTAAACACACACACACATACATACATACACACACACACGCGCACACACACACACACACACATGCACACAAGTTAATCTCTCTCTCTCTCTCTCTCTCTCTCTCTCTCTCTCTCTGTTTCTCTCGTAAGAACCATTCTCTGCATTTGGCCATTTGAGACACAATTACATCACTTTCACTATGTGTCCAGTGGCACGTCTGTATCTGTAATAGATATGAACCAACCTTTTAGCTCCAAACCTTTTTATTTCTGTCTTCAGTAGTTCAATTATTTTTAATTTACCACATATCCACAGACATTCCGTGACCTCTGAACACAGTTGTTTGTACCTGAGAGTGTTGAGGGAACAGTGTGGATCCTCCAGTCTAGCAGAGAGCAGCTTCTCTCCAGACTCTCCTTGGTGATTGTAGGTCAGGTCCAGCTCTTTCAGGTGTGAAGGGTTTGAACTCAGAGCTGAAGACAGAGAAGAACAGCCTTTCTCTGAGATCATACAACCAGATAACCTACAGAGAGAGAGAAAAAAGAAGACTGTAAGAGACATTTCAGAAACATATAAGAACGCACAATTTGCACTGTATGTTTTTCCTGAATAAAACGGTTTCATTTAATTAACCCTTTAGAACCTCATGAATACATTCTCCTATGGTCTTAGTGGGGTGGAACAGATTAAAACACAGGAATTGAATGTATCAAAACAGTAAATAAATTCAATTAGTAACCCAGTTTGGATTTATAATTTCACAGCTTATCTTAATATTTCATGTCAAATTCTAAATATATAAACAATACAGTATTTGTTTTGGCCTGGTTTGTTGATCTTGTATCTGAAAAGAATGTAGATCATAAGTTACTAACTATCAAGAGCATGGAGATGATCAGAAAAAGGTTGAACTGGAAAGATGTGAAAGTATATATTTGTTTATAAGAAAATGAAATGTTATCAGAAAAAACTATAGTGTTACCTAATGTAAGAGCTGACCTGAGCTGGCTTAGGATCAAACATAAAATGAAGCATGTAACTAACATTAAATTCATACTTTACATCTCTAGCACTGTATGAAATTCATATAGAACACAATCCGTCTCAATTAATATGTCTGTAATATGAAAGCAATGTATTATTCAAAGCAAAATGTTATATTTGTGATATGAAAAGATATTTTGGTAAGGTACAAATAAACACTTTAATATATATCAGTAAGGAACATACTGTAAGAAGCACTGACCTGAGTATCTCCAGTTTACAGTGTAAACTCTTCAGTCCAGCTGAGAGCTTCTCCACTCCTAAATCCTCCACATCATTGTTACTGATGTCCAGCTCTCTTAGAGAGGAGTTTTCCAGTTTTAAAAGTGATCCAAGATTTTCACATGTGTTTACTGCAAGATTACATAAAGCTAGTCTGCAAGCACAGAATCAACACACACATTTTACAGCATACAGCATATATATAATCAATTAGTTTATTAAAGTTAATAAATTAAGTGATAGAATATAGTCATGAAATGTTCTGTTTTTTTCTTCAGTTAATTCATTATATTTTAACTTGGTAGAAATTTAGTAAATTACAATTAATATCAATAAAAGAAAATAGAGCCTTTGAATGATTGAGTTCATGTGTTTTAATGACGGTCATCTCAGTGGGCTGTCACTCTAATGCCCAAAGTATAATAGAACCACCCTATGTTTAGTAGTTGCCATTTTTATGATTCTTCCATGTACATGGCCATTCCTGTGCAAGATAAACCTTCCTTCAGTCCTCTCTGACATTTTTCTTGGTCTTCCATTGTAAGCATCAGTTAACTTTACTTTTAGCTCTGCAGAACGTTGCTTAGAGGAGCTCATTGTTGTTGAGAGTTTGTGAGAGCCTAAATTTATTATGCTCTTATTTACAGTGGTGGACAGTAACAAAGTAAATGTAATTAGTTACTGTGCTTAAGTAGTTTTTCCCGTGTTTCCGTATTTACTTTGTACAGATTGTTCCATTGTATTGTAATGTATTTACATTTTAGACAAAATGGTACTTTAACCCCACTACATTGAAAAATCTAATATCTTACTTTTTACTCCACCTCATTATGCAAAATTTTGAGTTCCTTTCGGCATATGTGTGCGAAAAAACATAACATCAAAATAAAACTAGCTTATTAATAGATTCTTAGCATCCATGGAAATGTCCATTTCAGGCCTGGACTACATCAAGGACCAGCTGGAGGAAGGTACTGCAGGTAAAGTAGGATGGGGTTAACGCAAACACTGACTGACCATCACACATCAAAGCATTAGTGAAAAGATAAAAAAGATTGTTCCTGACTTTGTGGGTAAATAGACCACAATATATACACATGCACTTGTGACTGGTGAGTGTCTTTTTATGCCTTTATACAAATACTACTTCCTTTTAAAGTGTATCTGTTATGGCTGGTTTATTTTTATGAACAGAAAGCTACAGATGCAAAATAGTAAAGCTCATTAGTAAATCTGTTTAAAGCAAGTTGTTATTAAGCTTTTGCTTGTAACTACAAATTGCAAATTAATCTTAAACCAAAACTTAATTTTAAACTGAAAGTTATTTTATAGCTCTAGCTAATGGAACCTGTTCTCCTTCAGTGTTCTGAAGGAGATGATCATTGGAATAGTATCAGTGTCAAACTAATGAATGAGCTTCTATTAAAGACTGGACTGAGGGAAACTAAGTTCTCTTCACCTACACTGAGCTGATTAAGAGTCTACTTCCAGAAATGATAATAGGACCTTAGAGCCATAATAAATCATGCTCTTGTTACTCTCCATACTTAAGTACATTTGAAGGTACGTTCTTTAGTACTCTTACTCCAGTGGAGGTCTAAGGGTAGGACATTTACTGGAGTAATATTTTACCTCAGGTATCTCTAGTTTAACTCAAGTACTTGATTTGTGTACTTCATTCACCACTGCTTATTTATTAGAATCAGTTGACAGTTTCTAATGAAAATCCAAAAACCTAACAAGTTTACTAACTTCTGGAAAGTTAATTTAATACTGTAAATAATCTGTGTTCTGTGTTTTTGTTAGTTGTCATACAAGTTGCTTTCACCAAGACAAATTCCTTGTATGTGTAACATACTTGGTAAAGTAAAGAGATTCTGATTCTAATTCTGAAAGGTTGTGCAAGTTTTTCTTAATTATTCTTGACATATTATATGGTCATATTGTTTTCATTATAAAGCAATCAGATCACTGCATAGCAGCTCAGATACCCATGCATAAACTTGATTAATCTCTATGTGTCACCTGGACACATGGTGTTTCCCAAATCTACTTTAAGACCTTAATAAAACATTGTTCTGTGATCAATCACCATGTAACTGCATATTTTTAGGATGAAATATTTCCATGCTCACAGCTCACCACAATATGTCAGCATTTTACTATATGTCAGAACACTTCACAAATAAAAACATATTAGCCTTTTAGAATATATTAGCCTTTACACAATCCTATGGGTTCTTTTAAAAAAAAAAGAAAGGAACACCAACCTGAGAATCTCCAGTTTACAGTATCCAGTCTTTACTGCAGCAGAAAGCAGCTCCACCACTGAATCTTGCAGCTCATTTCCACTGAGGTCCAGCTCTTTCAGGAAAGAGATTTTTGATTGTAGGGCTGACATGAGAGATTTGCAAGGCTCTACAGTGAAATTACAGATGGCTAATCTGCAAAGGGAGATTAAATATATTAGAGAGGACAATTCTGTCAAATATCACAGTTCAGTCAGGGAATCGTACAGAAATACATTAAAGCTACTATAGCAAACCTCTTCTCAAACTTTGTTATATTATTATTTGTGTCATAAGAGACAAGGCTATTTGTCATTTCATATTCCCACCAGAACATATTGATCATTTACCCACTCTGTAATGATACATTTTGTGTATTTATGTATACCAATTACTGTAATAATAATAATGCTGTAATAGCACTCTGTGGTCATTTAAACAGACTGATCTGGAAATAAATAAAGGTTGATGGCAGTACTATATAAATGTGTTGCATGCTGAAATAGCTTTTTTATTATTCTCACCTGAGTATCTCCAGTTCACACTGAGAATTCTTTATTCCAGCTGAAAATGTATCCAGTCCTGAATCCTGCAGGTTATTTTTACTGAGGTCCAGTTCTTTCAAAGGCCAGTTGCCTGAATGTAAAGCTGATCCCAAATTTTCACATGTCTTTCCTCTAAGAGTACACAAAGCTAGTCTGTTCAAAGAAAGCAAACACAGTATAGGTTGTTAGTCGCCCTTTACCCTGTTCATTAGTGGCCAGGACTATCACAGAGTAGATGCTATTTGTATAATGGATCATAAAACAGATGGAATGCACTCTGTAATTGCAAAGGATGCCCTCTGTAAACTTCTTGGGACTACAAAGTTAAATGAGTGTGTGAGTAAATATTAATTATTTAAGTCTAAAATTGAATATATGCATAGTTTTTTAGTAAAAAAAAAAACACTATCAAAAGTATATTTTCTTTTAAAAAGCTGACAAAAGTGTGCTGACTTTCACTATTCTGACGATGGTTATATTAAAAATGAACACCGCCTGTCATGTTAACAAAGTATTTGGAAAGGATTACAGAATATTTTTATTTCATCTTTGTATAAGTAAAAGCACCTTGAGTTCACTAAACACTACTGGAACTGAGTTCAGCAGTTTGATAAGACAAAAATGAGGCAAGAAAACTGAGCATAAACAAAAGAATGGTTATACTGAAAAGAGCTCCATCTTCACTGTCAAATATGATGGAGGATTTGTGACATTTAGAGACATTTATTAGGGTACACAGATTGAATTATGTACTCCAGCAATATCATGACATTTTAAATAAAAATCTGGCTTCTTCCTCCAATAATCTAAAGCTTTGTCATGGATCTTCTAGTTGGACAGTATTGGACAAAATAAGTTTTGATAAGGAGTTTTGTTGTATTTTGTTTTCTAAATATAATCCATACATAGGTTAGTTGTTCTCATATTTAATTACGTACTGTGGAAATAATAATGGAAATTCTGACCTGAGCACCTCCAGTTTACAGTGTGTACTTTTCAATCCAGCAGAGATTTTCTCTACACCTGAATCCTGCAGGTCATTCTTACTAAGGTCCAGTTCTTTCAGGGAGGAGGTTTTGGTTTGTAAAAGTGACTGCAGAGTGTCACAGGAATGTGTACTGAGTTTACACGTAGCAAGTCTGAAAAAGTAAATGCAACATATAGTACACTGAAAAAAATATATATTTTCTGCAGCTTTCCACTGTGCTGGTAAATAATTACGAAAGTATAATAAAATTCGAAATTCTGACCTGATTATTTCTAGTTTACAATGTGAACTCTTCAGTCCACCAGAAAACTTTTCCAGTCCTGAATCATGCAGGTCATTGTTGCTGAGGTCCAGCTCTTTCAGGGAGGAGTTTTCTGTTTGTAGAGCTGCACTCAAATTTTTTAGGGACTGTTCAGTGAGATTACAGCCAGCAAATCTACACGTGAGGAAGAAAAGAAAGAGTAAAATATATGAAGATTCTAAAACTGTGTATGCACTTCATATGAATTATGAGATCATTTTTAATTTAATACTGACATTACATGTAATTATTAACAAGTCTTTGTCTTATCCTCCAGTGACATGGTTTTGAGAGAAGTTTACTTCTTGTTTATGTGCTTGCTAATTTGCTCTTTTTTTATTAAAATTTACAAAAGGTAAAAGGTAAAAAATCTGCTAAACACAACCCCCCAAAATAATGTAAAATCATTTCAAACCAAATTAAATTGAAATTGTAACTATTTAATTGAAATTGAAAGAAAGACATTTTATTTTTTTAAAAACATGCTGTATACGTTTGCATGTTGTTAGAGGTTGATGTGTGTAGGATGCTTGAGCTAGAATTTTAGCTGCTCAACAGTTTGGGGTCTCTTATCCTATTTTCCTTATATAATGCACCAATTGTTTTCACTGGGTGACTAGTCTGAAATGCTGGCATATGTAATAAAACCTTATTTTACAGTTTTACCACAGTATTATTATTCGTCTAATAATCTTTATCTCAAACACTCACTGAGCTTTCCTGCAGTTTGTGATAGCTGGGATGAGTCTTCTGAAACCCTCCTCTGATGTGTTGAATTTCTTCAGGTCCAGTTCTTTCTTCACATTCTCTGACTGGAGACGTGTGTATGCTATGACTGAGCATTGTATTGGAGAAAGTTTCTTTTTTGAATATTTTTCTGAAATTAGAGAGAAACAACAGACAGTTTTCAGACACCACCATTTTCCAGAGAGTTTAAATGGCTAAACACATGACAGATGTTTACATCAGAGGATTAAAACCTCATTTTGTCATATTTCATAAATATATGCATTTCGGTAGGTAGCATTCTCCTGGCATTCAACAAATCCAGATTTGTCCATCAGACTGCCAGATGCTGTGCTTTACCACTCCAGATAACATGTTTTTTCTGCTTCAGAGTTAGGTGGTGGTGCTTTACACCACTCCAGATGATGCTTAGCATTGTAAATGCATTATTTACAATATTATTTAACACAAGATCACTTTAGTAAAACTTTCACTAGCAGTAAAAATAGTAAATATACACCCTACAAAAAACTGAAAATAAGATAAATCAAGTCCCTGACTGACTAATGAATTCTTTTCATTGCTTAAAGGAAAAAATAAAACATGGACAGTATTATCATTAGCTCTTTATCTTATAATCAAATTCTTGTAAGGCCCTAGACTTTCTCAAAAATAGATCCTGCCATCTTTGGATATCTTATTGCACTACCTGACCAAGTATTATCTGATTAATAGGAGCTCTGCCATATTTTTAATGTAAATTTTAATATTTGTACATTTTAATGTACGTTCTGCAGCCAGTCATACATTTGTGAACCATGACAGACTTTGATCTTAAACTGCTACTGATTGGACTCAATATAACTTCTGTCAGGGCTATAGTCTCTCTATATCAGTCCCATTTATATATAGTTTTTATTGCTTTTGTTACTGTTTATCCATACAAAAAGTGCAGGAGATGGACTGGACTAAATAATTACTGACCGATTTCAAAACTGTCATACTTAATTTTAGAATCTTTAGTCATAACTTTATGAAAATCCTGTCCTGTGGAACCCTCACTCTGGCTTTAGAAGAAAATACACCAAGCACCACACTTGTTTTGTGTTTCATTAATGTTGACAGTGTTGGATACCAGTGTTTTTGTTTAAGTATGTATGTATAAAGTGTGTATAAGTTCACCATGTGGCAACAACTGCATTACTAAAACAGAACCTGAATTGTATGCATTTACGACAGGGTCGGAGCCCTTGGGCGAATGTTGCCATCAGGGCTCTAGAGATTTTAGGTCAAACGTAATTTGGAGATAAGCTGACCTATCTGGTCAAACCAGACACATTCTTCTTACATTTAGGGCGTGGTGACACAGTGTATAAAACCTCTGTGACAAGGTTCTGTCTTCAGACTGAGTAGGACTACGTAGGACTGAGTAGGACTACATAGGACTGAGTTGGGTTGAGTTCAGATTGTACTGGACTGGCCTGGCTTAGGACGAGAGATGTGAGTGAACTGCGATCGCTTTGAAATAAACTATTCCAACATCTCCAGCCTTCAGTCTCCTGACTCCATTCTTTTGTGCAAGCAAGAAAAGAAACTACAACAGAAATAATCACTGTGCTGACCTTTTTATTGATCTGACCAAAGCTGTTCATACCCTTAATGACTTGCTTCTTTAAGTAGCTCACAAAATAAATATTTTATAGGATATATTGATCCTGTACATTTTACATTCCACACATGCATCTGGAAACCTTAACTAATGGTTAATGATTCAAATATTTTAATGCAATTAACTAAACATTTTTTTATTATATTCTTATAATAAATTATGTTACCAGAACAATCTGTTTATTTTAGTTCATCTGTTTTTGCAATTCAAGTACTTCATATACTTAAATATTATTCAAATTGTAATAATTTTCATTGTATTACATGTAATACATTGTACTGTGCCAGGACATATCCCAGTTTAAATCAGTATTAAATAAGTATTAAAATTGAGTTTTGAGTAAAATTGAGTTTAAAAGTGAACACGGCAAACTTAAACACTCTTTAAAGAGGAAATAAGAAGTTTAGTCTAAGTTCATTTCTATAAAGGGGAACTTTTGAGTAACTGTAACGAAGCACACAGTCTCCCAGAAGTTATCACATTGCTTCCTGTTATCTGTTTTTGTACAGATCTACATTCCATATGAAAATTTGTTTAAAACTTACCTTTTAGGATGTAAGCTGTACAGGCAAATAATATAAAGACAAATAGCAAAATGCAGATGATGGCAATCTTCCAAGCATGAAAACCTTTTCCTGAAATACAAACCAGATAAAAATAAATATGCTTACTGTGTGATATATTAGGCATAGTTCACAATTTAGAAGGACTATGTGCAATAAATATATAGAATTGTGTTTTAAAAAGTTTATGATAATATGTAGAGCCTCACATACTGAATGTTTGTTTTGCTTGCATCATTTCAGATTTTATATATACAATTTTTAAATGTGGTCTTTTATGTTCTAGGAAGATGAGACACTTGAGGGTCTCCATGCTGTAATTGATTATGTTTTTGATATTATGGATATATTAGTTGACCATTAAGTCAGCAAAGTTAATGGAAACTGATTATATACTTAACTACTAATGATATAGCTTGTTATAAGGGCATTGAAAGATCTTAGTAGGAGAATAAAGCAGTATCTAGTGGTTAAGTAATCGGACATAAGAGCATTTAGAGACAGCTAAATTTGAGGAGATGGAAACCATGTTTCATACAAGGCTGCACGATGGAGAAAAATGATTTGCGAACACCAAACTAATTAACAGGTAACAAACAGAATAGAACTTGGCTTGATGAAAGCAGAGCTAAAACTCAGAGATGCTTTGAGATAAGAAGGGGAAACAACTGGAGGTCGAGAACCAGACAGGAGTGCGACAGGAGGGCGGAAGCAGGGTCGAAAACTAGCGAGGCTAATAAACAGGCTACCAAGACAAAGTGGAAATCCAGAGAGAGCTAAAGACGAAGGAAAGTCAAAACTAGTACTGGGGACGCATGAATATGATGTAATGGAATAGCACACTCTAGAAAATGGAGTCCAGGAGATCGGCAAAGTCAGGGAGACATGAGGTGTGACGAAAATGATTTTGAGACCCATACTCTAAAGTGCTACTGATAAATGAATACATTTGTTGCAAGCTAATAAATCAAAAATAATATTACAGTAAAAGTGTGAAGGTGCTTACCTTTAACTTCAACATGAACCGTTACATCGCTATACTGTTTCCCTTGCTCAATGTAACACTGGTAAACTCCCTCATCAGAAAGCTGGGCTGCTGAGAGGTGCAGTGAAGCATTTCCTTTTTTCAGTTCTTCCTTAAATAAGGCTGTTCTTCCTCTATAAGACTCCATTTGTCTCTCATTTCTGTCTTCATATTCTTCATAGAGATGCACTATTCTTTCATCCAGCTGCAGTCTGATCCATTCCACCGTCATACCCTCAGCACTGATGCTGGGTTTGATAGAACAGGGCAGAACCAGATCTTCACCAGCTTCAACAACAAGAGGAGCATCTGGGCCAACTACCTTAAAGGTCTCTGTAAAGGAAAGCAAAAATGGAGTACAATAAAATAATAGTAAAAATTTTCTTCAATAATTATTTAGATTGTACACATTTTATAAATAATTAAACCAACAATATTAATGACTTATACACTCTTTTACTTATACTTTTGATGCACCGAGCCTACAGGATAAATTATTAAATTATATTATTTCCTCTCTCAACAGCCCCTTTAAATACACAGCTTTTTACATGATGAGCACATACCTGATGTGGTCTCCACAGATGCAGAGAAAATCAATAGCATCACACAGAATAACATCATCACTGAAAGACAAAAACAGAGTAGCAGAATAAATGAGTAGAGTATAAATGAGTAGGCTTGATTGTAATTCAGCTATAACGTAGCTGCTATTCTAATTTAGACTGATTCATTCATGATCTAGCCATACATGAAATATGTCAAAAATAGATTTTCATTCCATCTCTACATTGTTTTTATTCTAGATTATGAACAAACATGAACACTTACCAAACAGTAACTACATGTAAATATGAAGGATGTAGCATGTACAGTCACACTTCATTATAGTAAATAATAATTTTTTAATAGCATTCAGTTAAAGCTTAATAGCATTCAGTTAAGCTTGAATTTCCCTCTGGGATCAATAAAGTATCTATCTATCTATCTATCTATCTATCTAAGACAGTCATTTTTGTGTAACTTGCATATATTTTAATGAACTGGAAACACACTCAGTTAGGTTTAGTGTATATTACACATTGAAATACATAAATTACACTATAACACATAAAATACATGAGTAGTGCAAGGCATCCATACTGCATTCATTGCTCCTAAATTGAATCATAACAGTGCAAAATAATGACATTTTACTTTTTCTGGAACTTTACACAACTTATATTTTACTTTCCTTTGTAATATTTTACCTTTTTAATATTGTTTTAAATATTTTTATTTCATGTATTTATAAAAGGGCAATTTAAGTAAGTGTTTTGGTATATCGATCAAATACATTTACAATTATAAAGTTATAATGCCATGGTTAAAAGCAGAGGAATAATATCAGGATTTTGAGTAATTTTTCGAGTCTGATTACGTATTGAGTTAGATAACATGCAGCATTCGAAAACAGGAACTATGTTGAAATTTACTATCCTTTTGGTGAACAAGTAAAAACAATATTATGAAAGACTAAAAAATTGAGAAACTATTTTAGTTTTTTCCAAGTTGATGGTCACACTGATGTGATCAAACATGTGACTACATGAAAACAAAGACTTGTCCAACTTCCGTCAAAAGTAGTGGCTTGAAATGTGTTTGGTTCCCATTTAGTCTGTCGACTGAGGTTTTCGAACTGTAAATTACAAAAGTATTGTTATAAAGGCAATTTATCAAAATCATAAAATCAATCAAAGAGGACAATAGCCCTGATTGATTCCAAAGCCAATACTAGACAATTACACTAGCAACAGCTAAAATATTTTACACTGAAATCTAAAAGTCTAAAGTCTAAAAGTCTAAAGTCTAAAACAGTATAATGTTCATTTACCATATATAGATTAATAAGCTTTACAGTCTGTGATTTAGAGCTTTTTTAATTACTTAATTTTTTTTTTACATGACTTAATTTGTTGCCCAGTTTGAACAGATTCCTCATATAGCAGTTAGCAGATAAAAGTACTTTGACAAAGAAGTAGAAGGTGAAGAAGAAGAAATAAAAGACAAATATAAATCAAATAACAGTACTGTTGGACAATCTAACTTTTATACCAACATCTCCTCATGGTGGGACCAGTCAAATGTCAATCTACAGTATATAAACTACACAGGTCACTACTGTAGGTGGGTTTAGAAACTAACTCATAGCCTAACTCAACTAACTCAAGTGGGACCCAGTGCACACCCTAGAAAGGACCATTTTCAAGATTGTACACATCTTGTTGTAAATCTTAAAACATATTTGGAGACGTCAATGATTTATTCCAGAGATTAAGCCTTTTTTCTTTCATTACTGGTTTATTTATTTAACCAAAATCCAAATGGAGTGTTCATTTTGAAAGTGTCTTTGATACATATTGATCAGTACGTACACTTTGCCAATCATTACTATTACTAATATTTAGCATGTTCTGCAGTACGTTACTCTAGCATCCTCTGGACTGAGAAGCAAAGTGAGTACTTTGTAACTGTATACCACATATAAGCCAGATCTGGCCAACACCCTCTAAATATGCTTACCTTGCAGTGTAAAATTATTTAACTTATACAGTGCTGTGGTAATGTTCTGGCATCTGAGTAAATTTCTAAGAGCCCAGATGAAAACAGTAACTTCTTGGAGCTTAATGTGGAACTGAACGGCATGTAAAGGGATGGGAAGTGGACAGCAGGTGGGGAAGTTTTCTGCTTGCTCCACAGAACCAGTAGGTCAGTATTTTGTGATTTTGTGACTGTTGCACAATTTGAAGTGAAACACGATGATTTGAACAAGAAGCTGGCACATAAACTTGGTATTTATAATGCTATAATCTATTAAATAATTAAATTTTATCTGCAAAACCTTTAGTGAAATTTGCTGTATATATATTGTTTTGTACGTTTTGTGAATCAGGATATTTGACGAAAAATAGAATTTTTTTTCGTATGGGCATAAACCTTAATTTAATGTGCTGCATATTTACTTACAAATAATTGTTATCCTATCACATGATTTTGTGTGTATTTAAGATTACAGTCCAAATAATTGCAATTGTGGTAACAGTACATACAGTTGGGTTGTTATTTTACACAAGCTCTGTAATTTAATTGAGTTTTAAATAGTTTAATAAACAGAAAACATATTTTAATTAATTCAGTAATTTAAATAAATGTTATTATTAACTATTTACTTAAATTAACTATTATTAACTATTATTTAAATTCTGTAGAGTATTACTGTAAATTGATTGTTTTTGTACTTTTTGTGAATCAGGATATTTGATACTTCGTGTAGGATTTCGTCTTTCCCATTGGCTCCTGAGTGCATCTATTTGCCTATTGTTTTATTCACACTCTTCATGTTCAGCTCCTTCACTGGCCTACCTCCTATAGTTTGGCATTCACGGCTACCTTTAACTGGACTGTTTTTATTTTATGTGCATAAAATGAATAAAATCTACCTAAAAATTACAAAGAAAAACTTGTTGGTATGGACATAAACCTTTATCTAATGTGCTACATGTTAATTTAGCAAGACAGCAGAATTTACATTATAAATATGTGCTGTATAAAATGACTGTACGAATAATACTGCACCTTTACTTGTGGTGACTGTACTTAAAATAAGTTTTAAATAGAATTTAAAAAATAGAAAATGTACTAGTGTTATTTTTGTACAAATTATATTTTTTTACAGCATAGTCACTTAGTAAAACACTTTTTGCTAAAAACCTGAAACTTTTGTAAAATATGAGATCGGAAACTGAGCATTCTGCAAGTTGAGTGTGCTGATAAAAACTGCTGTGTCCTACCGAGTATCAGGTGTTCAGGTACATCAGTCTCAGGTTCAGTGTGTGATTGTTAATGTTCAGACTAAATTAGATCTTTAACTTCATTATTAAATAATAAGTTAACAGAATGTAACCCAGTGTAACTGCTCTGTTACCGGACTGTTACAGATTCAGTGCCCTCTGTACAACAGGAAGTTCATTACTGGTATTAGTTCCTATGGTTAATGATGTTTACAGTGTCCCGGATTTTCCCTTCTCTCCAACTCTCGCGCATGCACTCTCTTTCTCTTTTCCCCCTATTGGCTTACACCATCCCTCCCTCTCTTTCTCTCTCTCTTTGAAAGATTCTGGGTTGCAGCTACAGAAGTCCAGGAAGGTCGACACCCTATATCTTTATATACCTATATCTATATCTGCTCGCTGTCTGGGAGATCTTACCCCTCAGTATACAATGCCTCCTACATTCAGACCAGTTCACAAAACCTATCCACCCAGCTCAGAGTTTACTCTCTCAGTAATCGACCATTCAGTCCCTTCTTCTAATGTAGTCCTCCACTGAGTTCAACTGGAAGAACAGTTTCTCCCTGTTACACGTTCCTGCTTTAAACTACACACAGATATTCCTCATTCCTGTTAGTTATGGACTTACCGAGTGAATCCAAAGCGCTGGCTTCAGGAATCTGATCTCCGTTTACAATGGAGCCCGGTTACTTTCAGTTTCTCCCCACTTCGTCACTTCTGAGTCTCTCTCTCTCTCTCTCTCTCTCTCTCTCTCTCTCCAGAAGTTCGCTTTTACAACAGGACCAATTACAATATATGAATTTCGTCTGAACGTGAACGTATCGGCCTGTCCCATTTATCGCCCTAGGGTCCTTCTTAAAGTGTACACTGCGACGACGATAAGGGCTGTAACTGATCATGGCCTCGGAAGGTTGAGAGCAGTATTGGGACATGCTTCATCTCGCGCTCTTCCAGCTGTTTACGTCACTGCTGGGCTCGTTCTGACACTTCCTTCCACATTGCTGTGGAGTCACGTGTCTTTCCCCCTCCTTGATTTCGGGTACTGACCTGATAAAGAGCTCTAACCTCGAGGACTAAATTTAAGTGTGTAGGATAGTGCTGAAACATACTCGCTCATATTCCTGTGTGAAAGCGTTTCTGTGATCCATGAACAGCCTGTAATTCTCTGATCTATATTCTATATAATTAATAATCATCTTGTCTGTCCGCAGAGCTGCTGTTTAATCTTCAAATTACATGGAAAAATGATTAAATTAAGTTCTAATAGATTGGCGTAGCATCTCTCTCCAGAGGAAAACCAGTATTTCCAAAATGGTATCTTTACCCGATCTTATCAGTTCACCGATAGTAAAACGATAGTGTCCCCCTGTCGTTACAGCTGCCGTCCACCGGTGGTCACCTCAGCGTTTGTACATAATATAAAAAAACTGCTACATTTTATTATCATTCAGGGTTATGATATAGTCCCCGTTTATGTGTTACATCATCATGTCAGAATCAACAGACTACTTGATAATCCAGAGTAAGTGGTCCTGGAATTAATCAGAACAGTAAATTAGTTCTATCAGGTGTCAGAATTCTACAGCGAACATGCTCAGCGCCATCAATTCATTCCTGCACGTCTTGGTATTGTGACTCGGTGAAATATCGCCATCTACCGGCAAAAACATGGTATTATAGCGATTTAAGGTGGACCTGAAAATCTGACTAAGCAGCTTCAGCCCGGTGTTTCTGGGTGGTCTGCTGGTGGATAAGTAGAGTATATGACAGAATGGCCCTTTTCATCGCTTGTTACCATCCACAGTCCAATTCACTAATTCTGTCCTTCAGTTCTTTTACTCCTCCTCCTTTATGAATTAGTTCAGCAGGTCATTTTCAGGGTCAGCAGTATGTTCAACAAAGTCATTTAATATCAGGACCAGTTTTTATTTTTATTTTAGAAGTTTGTAGTATTGGTCTATAATAAAAGTCTTTGTGGGTTCAAATGTGTGAGGAGTTTAAGGAAACGTTAAAACAACGTTGAAATCACATATCTGACTATATTTAAACCCATTGTAGACATCCATGGATGATTATTGTTTACTGGGTAGATCTATGCAGGACAGCAATCTGGGTGGTTCAGGGGTGTACCAGCAGTGACAACAGTCAGTAAACAATGATCGTCTGTGGACGTCTAAAATGTGTTTAAATATAGATACATGATTTCAATGTTGTTTTAACAGTCACATATTTAATGGGTGATTGCTATCCACGTTCCTGTGATGCCATGCAATATAATGTTGATCATAAGTCTTCAGTTCTGTTCCTACATATTGTGATGGGCGTGACGAGGAGGGGTTGTGATGCGGTGATGTCAGTTATGGAAGATCAGCTGTGGCACTGTAGAAAATAGAGATGGGTGGTTGAAATAAGAGTGAAATCAGTAGGGTGGGGTGGCTGGAGCTGGTGGCTGGAGCTGGTGGTTGGAGCTGTGTTGTGACAGCTTGCTGAGAGTTTGTGGACTAGAGGATTGTAGAGTGAGACAGCGTAAACACTTTCCGGGACTTTTATTGAGCCTATTAGAGGAACAGAGACATTGTTCAGTATGAATGTATCAGTAGCAAAATTAAAATGTAAAGTACCACACATATATATGAGTCCTCTCTGGTGCTGTCATGTTACTGCACAGCTTTTCCTGCTCCACCCTGGCTCCACCGACTCTCACACCTGCAACTGATCTAGGAATCATTAGGACTGCCATAAATCAAATAAGTCTCTGTTTTCACATTAGAGTTTTGAGCCGTGTTTCCCTGCTTTTCTTGTTTTGTGTGTCTTGTAGTGTTTTGATGATGTCTATGATGACCCTTGCTCTGGTTTTTGGCTTTAGTTATTGTGGAGATGTCTCTGATGATGCCTGTCTGTGCTTTGACGCCTGCCTCTTCCGATAATGATTCCCAGACAAACCCTAATAAAACCACTTTGTGCTTGCAACCTGCCTCAACCTCCATGTTACATATATATATATATATATATATATATATATATATATATATATATATATATATATATATATATATATATATATGTATATATATATCAATCAGGTTTCACAGCCTTCCACCTCAGTCAGCCAATCAGGTTCAACATCCTTCTGGGATAAAGATACCACTGGGGTATTACTCCTTATATAAATTTATAGCATGTTTGCTGTATTTACATTAACACTAGGCTGGATTTATACAGTTAAAATGTTCTCTACAGAAAATACACTTATAGTTAGCTTTTTCTGTAGCTTTAAGTACAGTGTATATTAATGTGCTTAATGTAACATTTGGGGGAAAAATGAAATATGATATATTGCACATGTCACAATCATTTTACACTCCATATTTTAGGTTTAATTTTTTAGGTATGTTAATTAAATACACAGTAAACAATAAAATATACAACAAAGCATTCACATGTAGAGATGTTGGGAGTCTGTAAGGGATGTACATTAACCAGGGGTGTGTAAACTTTTGAACAACTGTATGTCATTTACATAAACCAGGGATCTTTAACCTCCTGAGACCCGGACTTACTTGGTGTGCAATTTTAATTTCTCCTAGCTATTTGTGATTAGTAGGACCTAACAAGTATAAAAACTAAATGCTGTCTTTGTACAGGAAGTTGTTTTGACAAAAAACAATGTCCTCATATGAGGTCAAAGGGACAACGTTTTAAAAAGTATCATGGTGCAGAGAAGCAGAAATGTAATGTCCTCATCTGAGGACGCTGGGGTCTCAGGAGGCTAAATCCAGTCCTGGGGGCCGGTGTCCAGCAGAGTTTCCTATAACATACTCTAATGTTGGTGTGACACACATTGCCCTGTGAATTTAATAGGACGAGACTTATTGGGAGCTTTCAATCTAAACATACAATGTACAGATTCAGGTTTTTCTGCTACTAGTCCTAGTGTAGGGTGATTTCCACTCAAATTAGGTCCAGTAGAATATTCTTGGGATCTGACAGAGCAGAGAACCTTTAATACATTGTATGGAGCTATGTTAAAGGTTGAATGGGAAAATCCTCCATTTTTACATTGTGTTTCATTTTCCTCCCCGGATGGTTTTGACAATATGTATGAACAGTCACGGACACAAAAGATACCAGTTGAAACAGTATCAGTATCTTATGTGTACTATGGCAATCAGTTTGCAGCAGCACATGTAGTATTGAGTGAGGAAAAGAGACAGTTGTTTAGGGAGCCAGGTGAACCACACATTGCCTTAGGCAAGAAAGGGGGTCAATAGGGAGACATAGGGGTGTGGTTAGGCACATTACTTAATTCTAAAGATTGGGAAAACAAAGATGATAAGTGTTTTTCACCCAGTATGAATGTCCGGAGGGTTCTGGTAATGAATGAGTCTTCTGTTACACGGTCAAGACATGAGCAGCCAAATGAGAATGTCGAGACTGAGACTAATGACTTTTGACTTTTTGAGTTTTTTCTGGGCTTAAAATGAATATAATATTGGTTCAATAAAAGGGGCATCCCCAGTTAAAAAGGTACCAAATAGGGCTCAATACCCTATGTCCAAGGAGGCAGAAGAAGGGTTATCTAAAATTATAAATTCCCTTTTGGAAAATATATTCACCGGTGAATAGCCCTTTATTAGCGTTTTTTTAAAGAAAAGTGGTACAAGTGAGAGCGATAAATGAAGCAGTATACCCCGCTACTCCAAATGTACCTAATCCTGCAACTATTTTGTCCGAAATTCCACCAAGTGCAACATATTTTTCAGTAGTTGACTTGGCAAATGTGTTTTTCAGTATACCCATGGAGGCCCAGAGTCAATATTGGTTTGCATTTACCTTCAAGGGCAAAAGGTATACGTGGGCGGTGATGCCACAGGGATACACTGACTCACTGAATATATTTTCATGGGAATTACATCATAATTTGGAGGGGTTTGTCGCATCTAGGTAAGTACCCTAGTGAAATATGTTGATGATCTTCTTTTCGAAATTATTACACAGATCAGGTGGCTAAACAAACAGCTATGTCCGGGAACGCAGTAGTACTTCAGATGGTTGCCACAAGACCGCAGCAGCGGGCGAAGAAAAATGACAATGTGGATGATGACGAAGATATTTCAGTCTCAGCGTCTGACATATCTTCATCAACAAATGATGATGTAATTGTGTTGCAGCAGTCTCGGAACTGGGAGTTTGGCGTGCACAGTGCAAGAGGGAACCCAAAACTATATATAGTACGTATATTCAGTAGTGTAAAATCCAGACATATTAAACACAGCACTAGACCAGTTCATACCATAACTGATATTAATGGAGCTGTATGGGATGACGTGTTGCTGCTCCACAGGATTCTCATTAGAACTAACAGGGTTCCTATGAGCGTGAAGCTCTGACCTGTTGATTTCAGATCATGTGTTTGGTCAGTGATGTATAGCGAGAGCTCCTTAGCACTTTAAGGCTCTGTAGGTTGGACTAGGCTGCTGTACAGGTTTAGTGTTTAGCTGTGTTGATCTCAGTGAAGAAGAGACGGTTAGATTTTACAGGTGATGATTTTATCTACAGATCTCCCAGTAAAGTTTAGTCTCCACAGAATCACTGTAGTATAAAGAGAGAAAGTTCAGAGGTTAGGTCTTCTTAGGTCTGTGTTAGGACTTAGACACGGTCTGCGCTGCGTGACCCACTGAGACTCAGCTGATCTGTCCCATGTCTGTAGTTATGAGTATTGTACGTATGGTATCTGACTCCGTCCTGTAATCATAATACGGAAGGAGTGGAATGAGGGAGGCTGTTATGGCTTTACCATAGACAAAACAGATGCAGATAGGGAGTTAGAGTCATGACCCGACCCTGCAGTGAAGCCGGGCCAAATTCACAGACAGGACATGATTGGTACGTGGATCTGCAGAAGGAAACCAAATCAGAACGGAATAGTCTAAAACAAAATGAAGGTTAGAGAGATGAAAGATAGGAGACCTTCCGGAGGGTATGAAGGTGTAGAGGTTTAAATCTGGAGTAATAAACTTCAGCCAGAGAGGATTATAAGTAGGTCAGATCTGTGATGACCTAGTCTGGTCTGACTCTCTCAGTCAGGGATTGGGTGGAGTTTAAATCTATTGTCTCTGTAAGCCAACAGGTAGAGCTCATTACCATATTACAGAACGCGGTTTTTAACCCCGTCAGAATGGCTGAGTAGCGGCGTAAAATACCCCGTAATACTAAACAAAAAGATCGTCTTTTCATCACTCTGAGGATGTTCATGACACCATACGATATTTAAACAAACGTGTGTGTGTGTGTGCGTGGTGTGGTGTGAATATGTGGTGTGGTGTGTATGTGTGGTGTGTGTGTGGTGTGTATGTGTGTGTGTGTGGTGTGGTGTGTGTGTGTGGTGTGTATGTGTGGTGTGTATGTGTGGTGTGTATGTGTGTGTGTGACAGGTGTAACACACCTGTTACAGCTCTTGTAGAAAAGCACCCCCGTCTCAGAGAGCCAGAATCGGCTAAAGGGTGGTGCTGCTGTGTGTGTAGCTTAAATTTAAGATGAGCTGTTAGTGAGATCCACTGTGTTTCAGATCCACCTGAAGGTGAAAGTGCAGTTAGATCAGAGAAGAAATGAAAGACCAGGCTTCTAGAGGTGCAGAAGCATGATCCAGGTTCTTTCCGTAGATTATGTCCAGGTAATTTCCCGGGAAGGTTCCCGATCTGTAACCCACAGCCGTACTGACCCTCACTGTTCAATACGCCTGTTCATCTATCCTCGCTCCCAAAGACTCCCATTCATTTTCAGCAGCTCCTAGCTGCTACTAACCTAACAACAACTCAGTGAACACCCCATACACAATGGCAATCTCATGGCAACACCTTAGCAACCAACCCCTTACCATAGCAACACCTTAGCAGCCCCCTAATGACCGAGTTTTTTATTCTGCTGGTTTAAGTCCTGGTATGTCCTTCAGGACGTGTTCACTCACACTCGTCTAGAATTATACAGGACACAAATCAGAACAAAAGAATAGCTGTCCTACTGGGTCTCCCACACATCTTTTCAGAGGACACTTCTGAGATAATCAGGACGTGTGATGTGAGTAAATATGTTAAGTGATATTAAGATGACGCGTGTACAGGGATTTATTTTAAACTTATTTAATAAAATTCCATGTACATTTTAGTTACAGTGTCTTTTTCATTAAAAGCTAAAGCCGGCAGGACACAAGTTAAATGGTACACGGTAACATACAGGCTGGTAATTAAGAGCTCATTCTACTTTTCTCTTACTGCTCTCCAAATTATGAGTAAGCTGTACATCAAATTAGCACTTATTCACAATCTGAACTCTTTTCCAAAGTCATTTTAGAGTCCATACCTTGACCAGGTGTAGAGCATGGTATTTATTTATTACCTACAACGTAACTAAACCTGTTTACTGGTGTTAGGTTCATGGTGAAACCCTGGATGTCCTCATGAAGGGAATGAGCATTGGGCTTCTGATTGGACATGAAGGTGTTCTGCATGATGCATCTCCTCGTGAACTCTTCAGTGTGGCCGTGGTGGTAGAGGAGACGACTGTTCTTCATGAACTCAGAGATGTGTCCACTGGTTTTACTATGCTAATGGGCCCCATCTACTGCCTTCATCTGGAGCATCCTCACTAAATGAAGGACTGTTCTGAATTCCTGCAGAAGGTCATCATAAAGGTTAGACCTGACAGCTGTTCAGCTAGGATACATGGACTTAGAAACAAACTGCTGAGGGATCGCTTATAGACTGAGGACTGCACCTCTCAAGCCTTCCCTGGGAAACTCTACTGTGTCACTTCCCCAGAAAGGAATGTCTGGACTACATGATGAAACACTGGTAGACCAATAGAGACTCTTTGGGTTTATATAAGCAATCATGGTACACTTTAGATACGGGACTGAGCAGAATGTACCTTGTAGATGATTCAATCAAATGAAGTCCAGGCACGACTGAAAAATGTCAGAAGCACACATGTGTAGACTTGTTCTTACAGGATACGAGGCATATGAGGGTAAATCTGACTTTATGAAGTCTTAACTTGGAGGAAACATTAAATACTGTAGAAGAACATTCAGCTAGAGGATCATGGGATTGTTCTTACACTAGGACTGAATGCTGGTCAGGTGTTTACCTGGAGGAAGCCTTTTTCATTCAGCACTGAGCATTGCACATGCTTGTTTTAGTTTCTTGTAGAAGGTTTTTATTACATGGGTGATGTTCACACTGAGTGAAGGACTGGTTATTCAGTTGAACGGTCAGACTGTTACACCAGCTTGTTCATCCAGAGGACACCTTCAGCTTTACCGTAACGGATAAGTGGTTATCGTCATTACCCTGTCCCTTCATATCATTCTCTGTCTCCCTCTCTCTGTCCATGTCCATCTTTATTCTTTCTGTCCCCTGCACACTACTTCCTTTACTTCATCTGCATCTTTTTCTTCCTGCTGTTTCTATTATCTACAGTGTTTAGAGGTTAAATTATTAAAGGGTTATTTACATCGTGAGACACTTTCTGATTTATCTGATAAAGTTCTAGAGATGGTTTTATACAGCTCCTAAATGGTTCCAGCTGTTACATCAAGCTTGTAGAAATAAAATGACCATTTTCCATCAATCTGAAGAATTATTTCACAGTGCACAGAATTCCTTAATCTTACAAATGGTTTAGAGTGTTAGAGGTATTTTCTATTTCTAGCCCTAAAAGATCCATTTTTAAAGCAGGTGTTAGTCTGTCGTCTCCCTTTCCCCCACTTCTGTAGAACGTGGAAGATATGGTCTGATGAAATAGATGTTGGGCAGTTTTATTCTTTATGCTTTTTTAGAAACCGTTTATACGAGTTAGCATTTCTAAGTGGACACTGAGTTTATTTCTAATTTTAAAGAGTCTTACACATTTTAACTGCCAGAGCCTGTGTGAACACTGGGGACACTTCTTCTTCTAATAAAACTGATATACTGAACTGACTGTAGCTGTAGGTTTATTTAGTGTGGAGTTTAAACAAACTAGTAAACTTACCATTATTAGTGAAGATGATGAATAAATCTTAATAAAACAGTTTAAAATCATCAGTGTTTAAAACTTAGAATAAACGTGTTCTGAATATAGTTTAACCTGAAAGTGTGAGTAGACCATTCATTCCTATGGGGAAAAATCTGACTGAGTGATTATTTTCAGAAAACCGTATGTCATCAACACTTAATCAACACTTTATTTTATTATCTGTACATGACTGTGTGAGTTTAATCAGTTCTTTATTGTAGATATTCCACTGATTCATCATCATCATCTTCATCTCCAAACCAGAGACGTACAGAGTAAACTACAGACCATTCAAACACAGAGCTCTTCTAAACACCTATCAAAGATTCCACACACACTAACACATCTACACACATCCACCTATTCAGACTACAGCAGTTAAGCTCCGCCCACTCACACTGAAGGAGTGTTTCAGCCTGAACTGCTCTTTAAATGAAGCACAATACAGCACAGCCAATCAGGACAGAGCTCATTTACATATATCAGTCTTAAAGGCTCAGTAATATAAACAGTCTGTTTAACTGTAAGAGATAAAGAGAGTTTATAAAATCACCAAATTAATTATTTACATTTTTATCATCTTACAGAATCAATATTTAATAAACCCACATAAACACGATACAGAGAGAGAGAGAGAGAGAGAGAGAGAGAGAAAGAGAGAGAGAGAGAGAGAGAGAGAGAGAGAGAGAGAGAGAGAGAGAGAGAGAGAGAGTTTATAAAATCACCAAATTAATTATTTACATTTTTATCATCTTACAGAATCAATATTTAATAAACCCACATAAACACTATACAGAGAGAGAGGGAGAGAGGGAGGGGGGAGGGAGGGAGGGAGAGAGAGAGGGGGGGGGGAAGAGAGAGAGAGAGAGGGAGAGAGGGAGAGAGGGAGAGAGAGGGAGAGAGAGAGAGAGAGACAGAGAGAGAGAGAAGGTTATTCTCTCAAACACACACTGATCCTCTCCAAACTGTAAACCCAGCGTGGAGCGGTTCAGTGAATGAGGTGTAGAAGGTGTGGAGGTGAGTCAGTGTGTGTGGATCAGAGGAGACTCTGTAGAAGGACAGAGTGCCGGCCGGACAGTCCACATACACTCCTACTCTCTTACAGCCGGAGGGACGGACAGAAAGATCAGTGCTGATATTATTGTGACGGACAGAGTAACTGTAATCAGTGCAGATCAGAATCCAGGACTTTACATTCAGTCCAAACAGAGAATCAGTACCGCCTCCTTTCCTGCTGATTGATTTATATGACACTGATATAAAAACTGTCCCGCTCCACTCAGCCTCCCAGTAACAGCGTCCAGTCAGACTCTCTCTACTCAGAACCTGATCCCAGTAATCAAATCTCTCTGGATGATCAGGATACGAGTGATACCTCCTCACATTCTTCACCTTCCTGTTCCCGTCAGACAGAGAGAGAGATCTGTGTGCTGTGTTTGGATCCAGAGTGACCTCACAGGAATCTGCACCCAAGGAGAGAGAGAGAGAGAGAGAGAGAGAGAGAGGCCATTAAAGTTATTGATTTTATATTAATTAAATCAGGCAGGTCTCCAAACACTAACCCACATTCACACTGACCCGCACTCGTCTATCTGTCGTTTTTTCATCCCTCGTTCCTCCCATAGAGTCCCAATCATTTTTGACCCAAACCAAGCAGTAATGCCTGAGAGCCTACAAACTTCACGTACTCACTAAGGGGAGGCCCACAGACACTAAACTACAGTCATATCGACTCCGTTCCAACTCCGTATCGTCCGGTATGATCCGCTGATGTGGGCTTGTATACAGCTGTGTGATCGGATGCACAGATTCAGAGTAGGAATCAGAGGTAGAATTTTTCTCCCATAGAGAATGAATAGGATGGAAAATTGATTGCCTCTGTACTCTACTCCTACTCGACCTAGAGACTCCAAATCGGATACAAGGGCTTAGGGTGAAGCAGGCATTCAGTGATGGATTGACCCGCACTCGTTCATTTCTCCTTTTTTTCACATCCCTCGTTCCTCCCATTTAGTCCCAGTCATTTTTGGACCCACCTAAAGCCGGCTGTTTCGTTCGCCTGAGAGGTGTGTAACTTCACACACACACTAAGGGGAGGTCCCCAAGCACCAATCCACAGCTATACTGACCCACACTCCTCTATCTGTTGTTTATTCATCCCTCGTTCCTCCTATTGACCCCCATTCATTTTGGACAACATCTAGCAAACACTCCGTAAACAACCCTGACACCATAACAGCAGCCTAGCAACCCCTTAGCAGACACCTGAGACATCATAGTAGACATCATACTGGCTAGCAACACCATAGCAACCACCTGTGATACCATAGCAACAACTTAGCAACCACCTTGGGCACCATAGCAACTGCCCAGCAACACCTTAGCAACCGCCTAGCAACACCATAGCAACACCATAGCAACCACCTAGCAAACGTCTAGCAACACCTTAGCAACCAGATGTATTAATAAAGAGTTGAAAGGTAAATAATTGTGAGTATGAAATGAAAGCGTGTACAGATTACAGTTCATAAACAGAAATATATTTAGTTCTGTTAGACTGTAATTTTTACTGTGAGCTAGTTAAAAGTTCCAGACCGTATAATAAAACACTGGAATATGGAATAATAAAGTGGAAGAAGGAGAATAAAATAGAAGATGGAATGGGAGCTCATTAATCCATTCTGATAGAGATTATTTCTTGTGTAAAAACATGAGGAGTCTATTTTTACTGGATTAAAGTTCTCCAGTCGGACTGATGGGTAGATCATCAGATAATGGCTGTGTGTGTGCAGAAGGAGGAGAATCTAAAATGGCGGCTGTAGTTTTTTACTGATCTATACTGAATGGAGCTAAAGGGACCTGGAAGAACCACACCTCCACACTTTTAAACCCCCACAGCTTTAAGCCCCCCACAGCTTTAAACCCCCCACAGCTTTAAACCCTCCACACCTTTAAACTCTGCACAGCTTTAAGCCACCCACAGCTTTAAACCCCCCACAGCTTTAAACCCTCCACACCTTTAAACCCCCCACAGCTTAAACAAATAATTTTATCACAGAGATGAAGTTTAATTCTGGGGTTCAGATTAAACTTAATCAAATTTCAGGAACTTATAACGGGTTATCTGGTTAGCTGGATGCTAACGCGCTGTACGACCCGCTGTTCTGTAATGAGACTCCTTTACAGTCATAATATGATATTTCATCTTCTGGTGTCACTAACACTCTACAGACTCCACACTCACCTCCTGCTCCACAACCCCACTGACCTACAGTCACGAACACTCTACAGACTCCACACTCACCTCCTGCTCCATGACCCCACTGACCTACAGTCACTAACACTCTACAGACTCCCCGTTCACCTCCTGCTCCATGACTCCACTGACCTACAGTCACTAACACTCTACAGGCTGCACACTCACCTCCTGCTCCATGACCCCACTGACCTACAGTCACTAACACTCTACAGGCTGCACACTCACCTCCTGCTCCATGACCCCACTGACCTACAGTCACTAACACTCTACAGGCTCCACATTCACCTCCTGCTCCATGACCCCACTGACCTACAGTCACTAACACTCTACAGACTCCACACTCACCTCCTGCTCCATGACCACACTGACCTACTCTGCTCTAACCCTACAGAACTGCTGCTGCTGTTTAACCAGAGAGAGGGACCAGGTCAGTTTCCTTCTCTAGCTCAGTAAAGAAGCTCGGTAAAGTTCAGCTGATATTTTCGTGTTTGGCTCCTCCCACTGCTCACAGAGAACCTAATAAAAGCCCTGAAACTGTATTTACCCAAAACAAACTACAGTCGTTACATCACTTTAGAGTTCTCGATCTTTCCCTCCCCCGAGTAAGTTTGATCACTATAGCCAGATCCACTGCAGCAGGACCGAATACAGTAAGGGACCGTCTGTAAAGTGCGGGTTCCGTTTAAAATCTACAGGATTTAGAGAGATGGGGAGTCTATTGATGTTATTATAGAGACTACAGAAATGAAATATGAAATTCAGTAAAATGAAATACACAGATAATGTAAAAGACATACACTGTAAAACTTAACCAACACCTGCCATAACTTCATTTATTAAAACACATCTGATCAACACACTACAACCTTCAGTTTGGTAAGACATGCTTTGGTTAAATTGTAGTTATTTTTATAAGTATTAAATTTTAGGACTGTTTGAGACTCTTTACTCATCCTGTGCTGAACTGGCTGGACCAATCTGACCTGGCCATGTTGCCAGGTGTTTCTCTGGTAAATTATTTTGGGAACAGTGAACAGCTGGTTTCTAATAGTTCTAAATCCGCTCTCTGACTCACACGTACCTACAAACCTCTTTCTGAAGGACAGAGAGTATCTTGGTCCTGACTATGGTAATACCACTCACTTCAACAATCAGGAGCAAACCAGACTAAATCTCTGAGGTTTAAATTAGACCGGCTCCTCCAGAATCCTCCTTACCATGTTCTCGTCATTAGCAGCTGGTGGTGGAGGACCTGACTCTGATTTCGGGATTTTAAGCTGTAGTATATGTGGAAATGTCCTTATTTGGCATATAGTAAATTTTCCACATGACTATTAACTGTATCTTACTGATCTACAGGGTGGAGCATGATGGTGTCTGTACACTACAAGCTCTTTTAGGTCTATATGTCATACGCCTCACAGTATAAACTAAAACTCCACTGTGGTGTATTTTACTGATCTACAGGGTGGAGTACGATGGTGTATGTACACTACAAGCTCTTTTAGGTCTGTATGTCATACGCCTCACAGTATAAACTAAAACTCCACTGTGGTGTATCTTACTGATCTACAGGGTGGAGTATGATGGTGTCTGTTCAGTACAGTGATATTAGATCTATTAGGTCCAAATTTTCAACTTTCACCAAAAGAGAGTGGGCATCTGTCACATCTCAGGCTGCTGTTTCCCCTCCCTGCCCACAGAGGTCACTCTCACCTGACTTTTAGTCCTGGGTTTCCCACATGACCGCAATCAGAGGCCATTTTGTATGTTTATAACCTCCATGTTGTCCTTTGTTCTGTGTGCAGGCTTGTATTGGTGTTACCTACAATTCTGGGGTGCGTTTCCCAAAACCATCGTTGCTAACTATGTTAGCAACTTACATAGTTGGAACGACGCAGCTGCGACGCAGGTGTTTCCCAAAACCATGGTTCAAACTATATAGATAACCACGTTGGTAACTTACATAGTCCGAACCATCGTAAAGCGACACAGGTGTTTCCCAAAACCGTAGTTCCACCGAACGTTCGCAAACACTGTCGTTAAGTTGAGTAGTTGGAACTACAGCTGTAGACCTGTGGTTAGAAGCTTAGTTCCTGGTGACGACGTCATCAATGACGCAGGACGCCAGGTAACGTGTCAGTAAGCTGAAAATTTACATGAAACTCCGGGTACCAACATTTATACTGTCAAAGGCTTTGAACATGTAGTTCCCGTTCAAGACATGTTAGGTTGTAGGGTAAATCGTTCAAGCAAATATAGCCCTAGTATTAATACCCAGTCATCACCTAACACCTTTTAATACCTCATCATGTGTTCTGTTTTTAAGACCTGAGGTTTTAGAACTAGGAGTGACCATTATAAAATAAACTAATAAAATTGTGTGTTTTAATAGAGGGAACAGGAGAGAGTAATTCTGATTAAAGGATTAACAGCTGTTGTTTCCTGAACACTGTGTTGTGGTTTTGTGTATTTCCCAGCTTGTCTTATAATAGCTTATTAAAACAACATGACATTATAGCTACATGTTGGAGTATAGTAATCAAAAATCTAGTAGTTCAAGATGAATTTAAAATATTTTATTTCCAATTTACTGAAGGAGCCCCAACATGGCTCTGTAAACAGATACATTATACACCTTCCACGACTAGAACAAGGGGAAAAGGATGGGTAGAAGGGATGGGGATGCAGGAGGGATCACTCAGGGTCTGTTAAAGAAAAAAAAATCTGTTTATGCCACCAGTATATAATGCAATGCAAATAAAGCAGAGAAACGGATCACATCGCTATCGCATGGCGTTTTCATCAGATTAGCCCACTGCGCCAATGAGACACAGCGATGTATCTAAGTAATGGCAGTATCAGAACCATCATTTTCTGGTTTAATCTTGCCGGTTTGTGAGCTTTCCCGCAGTTTCCCGCTGTGAAAGTCCGAACGAACACATCTGGAAACATGGTGGTTCGAGCTATGGTGGTTCAAACCAACATCGTTCAAACTACTGTGGTACTAACAAAGTACAACGCTTTCGGGAAACGGTCGTACTTCAGATGTTTGTTAGTTTAACGATGCATCGGACCACGTTAGTTCAGTGCTAACCTCCGTCGTTGTACGGGAAACGCACCTCAGAGCCGTTCTTTGTATGTATTGCATTTTCTGGTTGTGAACCCCTGCTTTGTTTATGGTTGTTGTATTCGGATCTTGGTTTTTGGCTGCATTCTTGTTTGTTTATTGTGACGGATTTTCTGGTATCGAACCTGGACTGTTTTTGGACTTTGAATATCTACTTATTAAACCTGCACTTGACTCCTCACTCCGGTTGTGGATCCGATTCCTGACAGAATCCTTCCTAGATATACATGATTCCCCAGAAATCCAATCTACAACACTTTGGGAAACTGGTAGCAGTCTTAAGAGGAAACTCATATCATATTCCACATATAAGAAAAGGAAGAACACAGAAGGAGAATGGAAATAAGAGCAAAAAATTAAAGAAATAGAAAGTATAATAGTAAACAACCCCACAGAAGAAGTACACAGAGTTTAACGAACTGAAGAACGAGAAAACCAAACCTCTACTACAAAGACTAAGACGGGAAAACTACGAGTACAGTAATAAATCTGGAAATCTCATTAAAAGAAACAAAGAAAAAACAATTATCCCAGTGATCAAAAACCCAACGGGAAAGGTTATCCAGAACCCAGCCGGAATAAATAACACATTCAGAAATTTTGTAAATCTATAATCATCAGACCACGACCCAAAATTGGGAGATAAACACTTTTCTCAGAAATATAAATCTACCTAAACTAACAGAAGAACAAAAACAGACAACAGAAGAGCCGATATTAGAAGAATTCCACAAAGCATTCAATCAAACACCCAACAATAAAGCACCTGGTCCGGACGGTTTCCCATCTGAATTTACAAACATCTCTGCACAATATTATCACCACTCTTCAATAAATTAATAAAATAAATAAAGCTAAATATACAATTACCTACTGATATGAATACGGCTACAACCTCCCTCCACCTTAAACTTCACAAAGACCCCACCACACCCTCCAGTTACCGACCTCACTTACTCATCAACACCAACACAAACATTATAATCAGAACTCTAATAGACTAGAAACAGTAATCCATATCTAATCTACCCGATCAAACAGGTTTCATCAAAGACAGACAGTCCTCCACTGAACTGATCTTAGAGTGGGGTGGGATATTTAAAGGGGGGGGTGGGGGTGTTGAGTGGGGTTTATTTACTGACTGGATTATTTTGCTGGTTTATTTTTGTATCAGTTTGAAGTGATTTATTTTCATTTTATTAGTTTATATTTTTAAATGAGACATTTTATATTTGATTTGGAGTCCATGTGAATTAACAGCCATTTCTTTCTCAGTGGCTTTAGTTTTATTGGACATATTACTAACTGTGGGAACACTGGGTAATAAGGGGCTTCATACCTCCAACTTTTGGGTTTTCTTTTAATTGTGTTTTTAGTGTTTGTTTCCAAATTAATTTCAAGTTTCATTTGTGTATTTTTTTTTACCCTTCATTTTTAATGTTTAGAATGAAATAAAAGTAGATCGGCTTTAAAATATTTTATTTTAAACAGATATATGTGTATATGTCTGAATTAACAGTCTAATCTTCATACTAAACAGCCAGGTCTGTAGGACCCTGGGGAGTCCAGGCGACCCCTACAATTCACAAAAACATCTGTGTGTGTGTGTATGTGTGTGTGTGTGTGTGTCTGTGTGTGAGTGTGTGTATATGTGTGTGTGTATATGTGTGTGTATGTGTCTGTGTGTGTGTTTGTGTGTGTGTGTACTCACATTTCTTCAGTCCTGCTTTGATTCTGTTCTCACCTCCATGTTCCACCCTAAACACACACACACACACACACACTTAATATCTTCTCTCTGTGGTTCTGTTTTGTCTTTCTGTCTGCTTGTCTGATTCTCCATCTGTTGCTATCCCTCTCTGAGTTACAGATTTAGTTCAGTACTGGCTTTATTATTCAGTTTCAACATTGAAATTTGTTTTGTTAACTGGTTTGTTTTCTGGTCTCCCATTTATACATAATTTTAATATATAACAGGTATTTAGAAAATGCACACAGTAATAAACTAATATGTTTATATAGGATTATACAGCCATCATCCATAACTTTAAAACCACCTCCATGTATCTACAAGTCAGTGTCACTACAGTGCTGAGAATGATCCACCACCTGCATAGTACCTGCTCTGTGGTGGTCCTGTGGGGGTCCTGACCACTGAAGAACAGGGTAATACAGTATACAGAGAAACAGATGGACTACAGTCTGGACCTGTACACCTACAGAGTGTCCTATATGGTCAGTGGAGCTGATAAAGTGGACGGTGAGTGTAGATACAGGGAGGTTTATTTAAAATTATAACTGATGGGTGCAGTGTTTTGAGTATAGTACGTAGATGCCCTGTGTTTGTTATAATCCCTGATATCTGACACTCGTTTACAAAACTGACCTTAACCCAAACACTACATAACAATAAAACCGCTATAAGCAGTCTGTATCCTCTAGTGTAGATAAAAAAAACTGGGACAGTTTGATTAGTAAATTCTGTTGTACCTGCATTAAACCAATACAGAAACACTATTTGATGTGTTACTTTACCGTAAATATAGGTTTATTTCCAATTTGATACCTGCAACACGTTCTAAAAAGTTTGAGCTAGGAGCATGTTTAGCTTTCTTTTTAACAATACTTAATCATCAAATCTGGCCAGTTACTAAACTATAAACGTCCTCAGCTATGCAGCTATATGGGGCCTTTCTTTACATATTCAACACGCCATAGGGTAACACGTCACTTGATCTTCTTGATCTTGAAATAAGCATGGACTAATGGTGCTTTAGCATATGTGCAAGTTACCCAATAATACCCCTCACACCATGACAGACTCTGGCTGATGAACTATACTGGTAACAATTAATGATCCTTTATTTCTTCACAGAGAACATGACATCTATTATTTCCATCAACAGTCTGAAATGTTGACACGTCAGACCACAACATACGTTTCTATGATGTATTAGTCCTTTTCAGATTGAAAGCCCAGAGTTTGAACTTCGAGTTCAGAGAATCAGCAGCATTTCTGGACATTGTAAAAGTAAAGTAAAAGTATGGCTTCCACTGTGCACAGTACAGCTTTAACTTGCATTTGTCGATGTAGCAATGTACCATGTCCAGGGTCCCAGACAGACATTTATTTGTAGTTTAATCAACTGTGCCCTTTATGCACATAATTTCTCCTGATTCCTTGTATCTTTAGATGCTATGTACCAAATAGAAATTTATAGTTTACTATTATTTACAGATTATTACATTCTTCAGTAGTTCAGGTTGATGAGTAAAGATACACATCTGAACACAGTTGTCCATACCTGAGAGTGTTGAGTGCCTTTAGTCCAGCAGAAAACAGCTTCTCTCCGGATTGCCCTGGGTGATTATAAGTCAGGTCCAGTTCTTTTAGGTGTGAAGGGTTTGAACTCAGAGCTGAAGCCAGAGAAGAACAACCTTTCTCTGTGATCATACAACCAGATAATCTACAGAGAGAGAGGAGAAAGAGGGATGACTGCTTAATAAAACAAAATTTTCTTTTATTTCATTTTTTAGCCTTTGGAAAAAATTGCAGATCTCATTGTAAAGAAAGTACATTCCTAATGCAGATTTTAAATCATATGACAAAGGTTATTTTATTTTATTTTAGTTTTATTTTACATTTATAGGTAGTCATGTTACACATAATAATGTAACACGTGATTAAGTGCAATATAAATATAGGACAATTTTCACAAAATAATTTCATAAAAACAATTATAAAATTGTGTTCTGCCATTCTTAATTCATTTAAAGGATAAAAACATGAACATTTGCCTCAGGTTTCTGGGAAAGTATAAAAGAAAAAAGATAGCAGCTATATCCAGTTTAGAACTTTGAAAATGATCTAAACAGACTTTCAACTAATCTCAATAAAGAATAATATTATAGTATAAGTATAAAACAATACACACATAGTTTACAATCTGGACAAGTGGCCTGTTTGTCCTGTGTATTGTGCAGTGAACTTTTGAACCCCAGGCTGAGGTCTGAAGTGTGGCACTGATACATGCTTGTGTTATGAGATCACTAAGGCACAATTTTTTTTAATGTAACTAATTCAGTTTTGGAAATAATAGTAACATGCATGTTATGGTGACAAGGTTTGGCCTGATGGAATTTGGAAACTTAATTGTATTAAACCCACTGTAAGAAATGTACAAGAAAGAAGGGGTAGCATTACATCACCCCTCAAGATGTGTAGAAACCTCTGGACAAGTTTGGTACGTGAGTGAGTGTACCTGACAGCTTCTTGGGATACATTCTCCATTATGAATGAAGAATAAAAAACCTAACCTGGGGAAGATAAAGTATCCATCTAACGTCCATTTGGGCAGACAAAAGGATGTTGGATTGTTTGGCAGGAGCTTTGGTCACTGCTGGAAGAACAACCTGGTAGGCTTGGAATATCCATCTGCTTCTTGGTATTTTGAAATACGGGACTAACACTTAAGGAAGTTGTATTATTTTAATCGTAGGTGATTGCAGTTGTGTAAATAAACCAAGTCCATTCGGAATTAGATGCAGGTCACCGGCCTGTGTACTGGTAGGTGGTACCCGCATTCATTCATTCTGTCAGGTTGTAGTAAATAGCAGTGAATGAGGTAGTTATATAAATCCTTTAGGGTTTAAGTGGCATAAAGCACTTCCTGAAGGGATGATGTAGGTATTTAAGTTTACGTTCATCAGGCAAGAGTCTGTTTCCTTCTCCTTTTACCAGGATAGATGGTGTGAACTGTATGGACTTTCTGTGTCACGCAGTTTGTTGAATGTACCCATATAAGTACTAATGACTATCCCCAGCTTTGTTGGGACCTTGGTCCAGGTGTGGTTGAGTTTTTTTGTGTCAAACTGATTTATTGTAAATGGGTTTTTTTTATTAATAATCCACTGAGGTTTTAATTTTGGGCCCAACAGGTGCACTTTATGAAGTGCTGGCTGTAAGGCTAAATGGCAAGTAGTAGTTTTATACATGTGAATGTATTTCAGTGTTTAAACACGTACTTAGGTGAGATTTGTGCTTGTTGTAATTTAAGATGGTTTTTTGGGGGGGATCTCTTTTTTCTTTTTTCAATGTTTAGAGACCTGGTCATTTCCAGGCCACTGTTTTCCACTGTGTGTGTTTTTTTACATATATATTTTTAATACTTGTATTGAGCTGTTGGATTGAGATTTCATGTGTACTATGATTATTTCTGCACCAAACTGCGCAATAGTGGAAGCTTTATACTATACACATTTTCAAATAATAATGGCATTTCAGTTGCCTATTTATCACAAGGCATTTTAGAGTAGGTGTAGTGATAGTAGCTGTAGCATATTTGTCCAAGTTAGTTTGGTAAGATGGGATAACTGTATTGACAGCGAGCAAAGTGAGCGAAGCTGTTCCCCTGTGAGATATGTTAATATTATTGTATGTAAATGTAGTTTTTTGTGGATTTATTTGCTGTGTATGACACTTTCGAGATATTTGTCCCTGAAGATTGTTTCCTTAAAACTAGGGTGTATGCAGTGGTTTGCATCTTGCCCTTATGAGGTTACTGTTAACTTGTGAATATAGTGGAACGGCTGTGTATGCCACACTTGTTGCTAATAATTGTTGGAAGTATAATTCAACACACAGCCATTAATGTCTAAACCGCTGGCAATGAAATGAATACACCCCTAAGTGAAAATGACCAGATTGTTCCCAATCAGCCATTTTCCCCCCCCGGTGTCATGTGAATCGTTACTGTCACAAGGTCTCGGATGTGAATGGGAAGCAGGTGTGTTAAATTTGGTGTTATCGCTCTCACTCTTTCATACTGGTCCCTGGAAGTTCAACATGGCACCTCATGGTAAAGAACTCTCTGAGGATCTGAATGAAGAAGTGCTGCTCTACATAAAGATGTTCTAGACTATTAGAAGAACCAGCACCCTGAAACTGAGCGGCAGCATGGTGGCCAAGACCATGCAGTGGTCTAACAGGACAGGATCCACTCAGAACAGGCCTCGCCATGGTCCACCAAAGAAGCTGAGTGTATGTGCTTAGCATCATATCCAGAGGCTGTCTTTTGAAAATAGACGTAGAAGTGCTGCCGGCATTGCTACAGAGGTTAAAGGACTGGGGGCAACCTGTCAGTGCTCAGACCATACGCCGCACACTCTATCACACTGGTCCGCAGTGCTGTCGTCCCAGAAGGAACCCCTTTCTAAAGATGCACAGGAAAGCCTGCACACAGTTTACTGAAGACAAGCAGACTAAGGACATGGACTACTGGAACCACGTCCTGTGGTCTGATGAGACCAAGATAAACTTATTTGGTTCAAATGGTGTCAAGTGTGTGTGGAGGCAACCAGGTGAGGAGTACAAAAACAAGTGTGTTTAGTCTACAGTCAACATGGTGGTGGGAGTGTCATGGTGTGGAGCTACAGATCATTGAGGGAACCATGAATGCCAACATGTACTGTGACACACTGAAGCAGAGCATGATCCCCTCCCTTCGGAAACTGGAAACTGGACATCAGGGCAACTTTCCAACATGATAACCAAACACACCTCCAAGACCACCACTGCCTTGCTAAAGAAACTGAGGGTAAAGGTGCTGGATTGGCCAAGCATGTTTCCAGAACTAAACTCTATTAAGCATCTGTGGGGCATCCTCAAATGAAAGGTGGAGGAACGCAAGGTCTCCAACATCCACCAGCTCTGTGATGTGGTAATGGAGGAGTGAAAGAGGATTTCAGTGGCAACGTGTGAAGTTCTAGTGAACTCCATACCTAAGAGAGTTAAGGCAAACTAAAAGGTGGTCACACAAAATATTGTCACTTCGGGCACAATTCGGCCATTTTCACTTAGGGTTGTACTCTTTTTCGTTGCCAGTGGTTTAGACGTTAATGGCTGTGTGTTGAGTTATTTTGAGGGCACAGCAAATTTACACTGTTATACAAACTGTACACTGACTACTTTACACTGTATCACAGTGTCATATCTTCAGTATCCCATGAAAAGATGTAATAAAATATTTACAAAAATGTGAGGAGAATACTCACTTTTGTGAGATAGTGTAAAAGCAGAATAAGGTTTGTTAAACAATTTAGCAGTAAGGCTCAAAAGCAATAGCCAGGCAATCATAACAGAGGAGTAAGGCAAAATCATAACTAGGAGGACAGGCAGAAGTCAAAAACCAGTAGAGCAAGCAAACTAGCAAACAAACTGAAACAAAATCCAAAAGAGTAAACCAAAATACAAAAGATTTACTTCACCACATTAAGTAGCTTTTTTAGGTTGAACCAACAAAGCACTTTACAGTGAATGAGGCAAATATATTCTAAAGTAATGTTGCCTCATTACACACACCAAATCATCAAGAAGCCCCAGCAGTCGGTGTTCTGCAATAATCCATCCCATGCAGTGATGAACGTGTCAAATAGGATCCCACACATTTTCATTCAGAGATAGTCTAGTGATGGCTCCAACCACTATGTGTGCCTCCACACATAGATTCGTTGGTCGCCTCCACCAAGACAAAAGTGGGACATGTCACTGCAGATGCCATTGTGAGTCACTCCATGACAGTCTTGCAAAGTTGACATGGTATTATGGGCAGTCGTCATAGAAACGGTCACCTTCATACTGTCCTGTGTTGTGCAGCTGTAATGAAACTAAAAGGATGACTCATGGAGGGCATCACTGCTCACTGGATGTCTGCAGTCATGACTGTTGGATCACTCCACACATGCCAGTCTGATGGTTCTCTGTCTCCATGGTTTGTGTAGGTCTTCCATATTCTTCATGTTGCTGGTGCGTGCTATGGTAATATCTGCATGACTGGTGTGGTGTTTAATACATCATGACATAACTGTCTGAATTACTTTCAAACTCTTCTTTGAGGCATACTTTACTTAACACAACAGCACGTGTCAGAATAGAAACTACTACGAAATCCATAAAGCCGGATTTATTTGTAATGCATGCCAGGAAACAGCATTCACAGGCTTCTAAACACAAGGTGGGCTTGGTGTAAAACAGAAGGAAGAAGAAAGAAAAAAAGAAGGAGAAGATAAAAAATCAGATCCCCCATTACAGTTGATGCTTGGACTGTGAACCCTTTACTATTTTCTGTATTTCTCCATAAATTTGACCTAAAACTTCAGCAAAGTCCTAAAAGTAGATAAGGAGAACAAAGTTGCACAAACAAGATAAAATATTAGACATCTCCATTCATTCATTTTGGAAAATGGTCCAATATTACAGGATGAGTCAAAAGTCTCAGGACACCAGTTTATTTCACCGAATAGGTAAAATGACACATCTGAATATCCCAGCAAGTAATGGGCGAGGGGACCCTGGGTAAATCCTGGTCTTCTTTGATATGCTACATGACCACCTTGCCATTGAAAAAAAATCCTTCATCCAATATGAGGGCTTTCTAGATGGCCATGTTTTGGACAGAGCCTAAAATATAGGCCTCCTCACCCATTTCTTGCTGGGGTATTCAGATCCCTTTCATTTATGAAATAAAAGGCTGTCCTGAGACTTTTGACTCACCCTGTACATATCTGTGAGTGGCAAAAGTATGCGAATCTTTGCTTCCAGTATCTGGTGCAACCTTCTGGTGCAGCAGTAACTGCAACTAACTGTTGGTAACTGTCGGTAACTGTTGATTAGTCCATCGCATCAGCTTGGAGGAATTACAGTCAATTCTTTGATACAAACAAGCTTCAACTCTTATGTTGGTGGATATAAACAAAATATAAAAAAAATCTTGCTTCAGGTCCTTCCACTGTTCTATTGTATTATGGTCTGGACTTTGGCTTGGCCATTGTTCCAATAGTGATGGAACGCCATCCTGGCAAAGATGCAGCAAAACAGGCCTGAACCATGACACTACCACCACCCTGGGTCACAGATGGTATATGGTTTAGGGTGGAATGCTTTCCCATCTCCAGAGATTCCTCCAAACACCAACACTCATTTAAAGCAAACAGATTTACTTTGCTCTCATCCCTCCACAAAATAATTGGTGTAGCTCAGCGGATAACACCACGCCAAGTAGCCACCACCACACGTGGGAGACTGGGGTTCGAATCCTGGTCTAGGTGATGCTGTGCTACACCAATAAGAGTCCTTGGGCAAGACTCCTAACACTACATTGGCCCACCTGTAATATGATTAACCTTGTAAGTCGCTCTGGATAAGAGCGTCAGCTAAATGCCAGAAATGTAAATGTAAAATATTTTTTGTCTTATCCATGAGTAGAGTGGAGTGCAGATGGCTTGTAATGTTCATTTTGAGGCACAGTGGCTTTCTCCTTGAAACCCTGCCATGCACAACACTGTCGTTTAGCAACCTCCTGATGGTAGACTCATGATTTTAGTAATTTTAGCCATTTTAAGAAATGCCAGTTACAAACCGGATTCCAAAAAAGTTGGCACTAAACCTGACACAAGCAAATTGTGAATAAAAACTGAAAGCAATGATGTGGAGGTGCCAACATCTAATATTTTATGCAGAATAGAACACAAATCACAGATCAAAAGTTTAAACTGAGAGAATGTATCATTTTAAGGGAAAAATATGTTGTTTCAAAATTTCATGGCGTCAACAAATCCCAAAAAAGTTGGGACAAGGCCATTTTTACCACTGTGTGGCATCCCCCCTTCTTCTCACAACACTCAACAGACGTCTAGGGACAGAGGAGACCAGTTTCTCAAGTTTAGAAATAGGAATGCTCTCCCATTCATGTCTAATACAGGCCTCTAACTGTTCAATGGTCTTGGGCCTTCTTTGTCGCACCTTCCTCTTTATGATGCGCCAAATGTTCTCTATAGGTGAAAGATCTGGACTGCAGGCTGGCATTATCTTGTTGAAAAATGCAGGGTCTTCCCTGAAAGAGATGACGTCTAGATGGGAGCATATGTTGTTCTAGAACCTGAACATGGTTCTCTGAATTAATGGTGCCTTTCCAGACATGCAAGCTGCCCATGCCACAAGCACTCATGCAACCCCATACCATCAGTGATGCAGGCTTCTGAACGGAGCATTGATAACAACTTGGGTTATCCTTGTCCTCTCTGGTCCGGATGACATGGCGTCCCAGTGTTCCATAAAGAACTTCAAATGGTGACTCATCTGACCACAGAACAGTCTTCCATTTTGCCACACTCCATTTTAAAAGATCCCTGGCCCAGTGCAAACGTCTGAGCTTGTGGAGCTTGCTTAGAAATGGCTTCCTTTTTGCACTGTAGAGTTTCAGCTGGCAACGGCGGATGGCACGGTGGATTGTGTTCACTGACAATGCTTTCTGGAAGTATTCCTGAGCCCATTCTGTTATTTCCTTGATGGTGGCATTCCTGTTTGAGGTGCAGTGACATTTGAGGGCCCGGAGCTCACGAGCATCCAGTAGAGTTTTACGGCCTTGACCCTTATGCACAGCGATTGTTCCAGATTATCTGAATCTTTTGATGATGTTATGCACGGTTGATGATGATAAAAGTCTTTGCTATTTTACGCTGGGTAACACCATTCTGGTATTGCTGCACTATCTTTCTGTGTAACAATGGCGGAATTGGTGATCCTCTTACCATCTTGGCTTCAGAGAGACACTGACACTCTGAGAAGCTCTTTTTATACCCAATCATGTTGTCAATTGACCTAATTAGTGTTAATTGGTCTTCCAGCTGTTCGTTATATGCTCAATTTCCTTTTTCCATCCACTTATTGCTACTTGTCCCAACTTTTTTGGGATTTGTTGACGCCATGAAATTTTGAAACAACATATTTTTCCCTTAAAATGATACATTCTCTCAGTTTAAACTTTTAATCTGTGATTTGTGTTCTGTTCTTAATAAAATATTAGATGTTGGCTCCTCCACATCATTACATTCAGTTTTTATTCACAATTTGTTTAGTGTCCCAACTTTTTTGGAATCCGGTTTGTAGTTATCCCAGGATCCCTTGTGATCTCATAAACTATTACATGCCCGTAACAGGAAACTCACTCAAACAGTGTTTGAACTAGGGTCTCCAACATGAAGGACCAACAGAAAGAGAAAACCCAAGTGCAGAAAAATAGAGGAGCAGACAACTGAACTACTACTGATAAATCAACCTGCGGTGGGATTTAAATGTTTGCTTTTACTGATAACGCCTGAAACGAGTGGAAACTAGGAAGCTCCTTGAAATCACTATGGAGGCAGGGTGAACAAAGAATTGGCAGGGAGCAGGCGAGCACGAGGCAACAAATAGAAACAAAACAAACCTCCCCAAAAACGAGGAATAAACAACATCTGAGAGGGACACCTTTTTAATCAACACTATTATTTTATACATTGCAGATTAATATTTAAGACATTAAAACTACAAAGGAACACATATGGAATTATATTTTATTTATATAATTATATAGAAAACAAAGACATGTTAAACCAGAAATGTTTTGTATAGTCCTTACAAAGCCTGGAGGTGTGTTTGGAGTCATTCTCCATGTAGGGCTATTCACTTTATAGAACTGTGTACCAACACTACCTTTGCATAGCACAACTGATGGTCTCAATCACATTAGGTACTCTTGACAAGGCAAAACTCAAAAAATTTAACTAAAAACATCATGAAGCTGATTGATAGAATGTACAGAGTGTGTAAAGCTGCCATCAAATCTAACTATGTGACTATTTTGAAGACACTAAGGTAAAAACATGTTCTTGTTTAACACTTTTTGTTACTACACAATTCCATGTGTTCCTTTATACTTTTTACATCAGTAACAATTACCTGTCTTCAATATTAATCTACAATGTAGAAAATAATAAAAGTACTGAGTGAGAATGTGGCCAGACTTTGTGCTGTATATGTATACAATATTATTATTATCATATCAGAACTTTAGTCTTTTGTATAGAAGTTATTTTCCACATGTAAAATTACCACACAGTAAAAATAATATATTGATATGTTAAATTTATTCTGTCATATTTCTATAGAGCTAAGAAAAGCATAATTTCAAGAATGTTTGGACTTCTGACCTGAGTATCTCCAGCGTGCAGTGTGTGCTCTTCAGTCCAGTAGAAAGCAGTTCCACTCCTGAATCTTCCAGGTCATTGTTACTGATGTCTAGTTTCTTTAGGGAAGAGTGTTCTGTTTGTAAGAGTGACTGCAGAGGGTCAATAGACTGTGCAGTGAGATTACAGCCAACAAGCCTAAAAAAGAACAGTAAATAAAACACACATTATAATACACGCAAGAAAGTAATTTTAATTTAATAAAAATTACTGAGAAACAAGAACCTGAGTATCTCCAGTTTACAGTGTGAATTCTTCAGTCCTGTAGAGAGGCTCTCTAAGGAATCCTGCAGCCCATTATAACTGAGATCCAAGTCTTTTAGGGAAGAGTTTTCTGTTTGTAAAACTGAATGCAGAGGTTCAATAGACTGTGCAGTGAGATTACACCCAGCAAGTCTGAAAAAGGACAGTAAATACAACACACATTACAGAACACTCAAGAAAGTCATTTTAATTTAATAAAAATTAATCAAAAACACAAACCTGAGTGTCTCCAGTGTACAGTGTGAATTCTTTAGTCCTATAGCGAGACTCTCCAATGAATGCTGCAGCCCATTATTACTGAGATCCAAGCCTTTCAGGGAAGAGTGTTCTGTTTGTAAAACTGACTGCAGGGTGTCAATAGACTGTGCAGTGAGATTACAGCCAACAAGTCTGAAAAAGGACAGTAAATACAACACACATTACAATACATGCAAGAAAGTCATTTTACTTTAATAAAAACCTCAGAAACACGAACCTGAGTGTCTGGAGTCTACATTGTGAATTCTTCAGTCCAGTAAACAGCTTTTCCAATAAATTCTGTTGCCCATTATAACTAAGATCCAAGTCTTCCAGGGGACAGTTTTCTGTTTGTAACGCTGACAGCAAAGTGTCAATAGACTGTTCAGTGAGATAACACCCAACAAGTCTGCAAAAGGAGAATAAAATAAAAATACAAAAAAAACACAAATTATTGTGTGTATTTGGAATCATCTGAAAAATACAATTCCATATAAATCCTGATATTAACCATGTCACTGCACTGACATTTGGAACATGTCACCGTGACTTTTGTAATTCCCTTTGCATGGATATAACTTCCTCACAGAGATGATTCACATTCATTAGCTGATTACATGTTTTCTGAGAAGCTCACCTGCAAGAAACTAACAGGTTTTTGACTTTGTAGTCAACAAAACGTAGTCAGGAGATTTCCAGGAGGTTCCTTGCTCTTCCAATAATTTAAGGTGGGTCAATGGAACACAAATCACACCTTGTAATAATTTGTTAAATAAAACCATAAAACCCAGCTCAGTATATTACCTGTTACACATAGTTATACATTGGATTTCAATAAGAGCTTCTTTGTCATGTGCAACCAAAGTAGTGGGTATATGATTCAAAACTAATTTTGGGTAAACTTTATTAATGTTTCTAAACAGTGTAATTCCACAAGTAATGTGGAATTAAATTAATTTGGTGCTACAAATACACACAAGGAAGCCACATTCTCTTCCTTTGGTAAAATGAAGATGGTTAAGCATATTAACCTAGCTGAATATGGCTTTGGATAGGCCGGTTAAGATTAAACAAACTAATGGTATTTATTTTTAATAGAAGCACATTGACTGATGACACATGATGATTCTATAATGATACTGTGGCATTTGACCAGTAAATGACACTAATGTCCACGTATCCCCTGTTCCAACCTCCATATAGACAGGGGTAACAGAGCATCCAGGACAGAACCACTAGGTTTAAGAACAGTTTCAACCAGAACCATCAAACTGGTCACACCGACAGCATCTACCAGAACATAGCTACAACACTATAGACTGTTACTGATCCAGCAACTACACCTGGGCTCCACTAGCTCACCTGGGCTTCACTAGCTCACCTGGGCTTTACTAGCTCACTGACTGCATGAATTTGCACTAAACCTTAATACTTGAACTAGACCTTTAACTAGACCTCTATATCTGAACATCTGAGCTGCTTAACTGCACACCTGGCTACCTGAACATACTATACTTTCCAACACATACACCTAATGCCAATCTGTATTTTGCTCTACTGTATGTGCTAACTGTTGTTTGCACCTCAGTTCTGATGTACAGTTGCTGCTCTTACACATCTACATATATACTAATTATGCACATATTGTATCTCTATCTGCACTATAGATTATTTATCCATTTTTGTTCAATCACTGCCCTGGCAAAGTAGCCAGATAGTGCTTTATTATACTGAACCACCTTGTATTGGTATAACAACAATAAAATGAAACTGAATAGAACTGAATTGCTTACCGAGTCTTTCTGCAGTTTGTGATAGCTGGGATGAGTCTCCTGTAACCCTCTGCTGATGTGTGATATTTCTTTAGGTTCCATTCATTCCGTACATTCTCTGAATGTAGGCGCATGTAAACAATGACTGAGCATTGTGCAGGTGACAGCTTCTTCTCTGAGAATTTATGAAATCAGAGAAAAGCATATTAGCAGGTTTAAGTTCCAAGGACTACACTCACTGACTGTTGCAGTACATTTGGGGTGTTTAAAAAAAGTCCCTGGATTTGCGTTATTACTGGAAAATGTTATATGTGACAGAACATCTAGAACCATTGTTTTGTCCTCTATGAAAATGTTTAGATCCTCAGAGGCATTCCAGCCTATGTGGTAGAGTATTTCTGTGCATTATTACCCTTGAACAAATAACATTCATAAGAACTTCTAGCTAAAGAATTATTTTAATGATGAACCATATTCCTGCTTTACACTTTACTGTTACTGTCCAAACACATGTTGATCCCATTTTCAGGTTTAAAATTAATACAATTTACCTTTCAGGATGTAAGCCACAAATGCAATGAATCCAATTATAAAAACTGAAAAGCAGATGATGACAATCTTCCAAGTATAAAAAGCTTTCTCTGAAAAAGAGAACAACATTCCATATATCCTTACATTAACTGTTCTTAGGTAATTACACTGTCACCAAAAGTCATGGGACAGCAGTATGTAAACTGATTATGTAGTGGTGTTACCTCAGGTGACCCACTTGGGAACTTCCACACCTGCAGAAGTTCCACTTTATTTTAATTTACATACTGTTATCCCATGACTTTTGTCAGTGTTTAACATCAAGCACAATATTTCACACAATGAATTTTGAAATATACAAAATGTTTTACTTGAATGATTTTTGAAAAATGCATTTTTGTGTGTCATTAATAATATTAATACACAGGTAAAAGAGTGATAGAAGAACCTAAAGGCTCTTACCTTTAACCTCAACATAAATAATTGCATCATCGCGCACAGACCCAAACTGAATAAAGCACTTGTAGGCTCCCTCATCAGATGGTCGGATTGCTGAGAGTTTCAGTGAGGTGTTTCCTTTCTGTAGCTCATCTTTAAATAGAGCCGTTCTTCCTTTGTATGACTCCATCTGATCATAGTTTCTGTCCTCATATTCTTCATAGAGATGCACTAATTTATTTATTTCAGTCAGATCTGTTCTTATCCAACCCACCAGCATAGCCACAGCACTGATATTGGGTTGGAGAGAACAGGGCAGAACCAGCTCTTCCTGTTCGTCTTCAGCAACAAGAGCAGCAGCTGGACCAACTACCTTAAAGTTCTCTACAATGCAAAACAAAAGTGATTTATGAAGATAGCGATAAAAAAAAACATAATATTCAATTTAATTGTATTTAATGTCTTTGGTAATTAGCTTAGTTACCTAATAAAAATCAAAAGTAATATTTACAACACATCTATTGAGTGAATAACGTTGAATTGATCAATATGACTACATCTCAACACACAGATCCAACACCATCATGAAGTTTGCCATTGACACAACAACAATCAGTAAGCTGATGAGACAATGACAAGAGGTCTCTGAGGAGAGCAGTCAACATATCCTCAGATCCCACACAACCCAGCTACCCCCTGTTCCAACCTCTGCCCTCTGGAAAGACGTACCGGAACATCCGAGCCAAAACCACCAGGTTCAGGAACAGCTTTTACCCAAGAGCCATCAAACTGGCTCTAAAGACACTAAAGACACTAAAGAACACTAAAGACTGTACTGATCTAGAACTGATCACCCCAGCCCATACACACCGAGTTCCACTAGACCACTGGACCACCAGAACATGACTACAACACTAAAGACTGTACTGATCTAGCCCTGATTGCCCCAGCCCATACACACGGGGCTCCACTAGCCCACTGGACTACCAGAACATGACTACACCACTATAGACTGTATTGATCTAGCCCTGATTGCCCCAGCCCATACACAACGGGCTCCACTAGACCACTGGACTACCAGAACATGACTACAACACTATAGACTGTACTGATCTAGAACTGATCACCCCAGCCCATACACACCAGGCTCCACTAGACCACTGGACTACCAAAACATGACTACAGCATTAAAGACTGTACTGATCTAGACCTGATCACCACAGCTCATACACACCGGGCTCCACTAGACCACTGGACTATACCAGAACATGACTACAGCATTAAAGACTGTACTGATCTAGTCCTGATCACCAAAGCTCATACACACTGGGCTCTACTAGCCCACAGGACTGTATGCACTGCACTTTAACTAGACCTGTATACTAGAATATCTGAGCTGTATATCTACTGTATATCTATCTATACAGCGTACATCTATACTGTAAGCTGTTTTAGTTGTTCATCTGAACATTGAGCTGCTATTCCCATTACCTGCACTGTACACTTTATTCATCTACTGTTTATAACCACACACTTAACTGCACACCTGGCTATCTTAAATGTACTCTACTGTCCTACATGTACACATACTCTAAGCTGTGTACACTAAGCTGTCACAATTTTATTTACACACAAGCTGCTGTTTGACCCTTAGTTCTACTATTCTGAAATACTGACGTACAATTACTCCACTTGCACATTCTGTAGGTGTCTTTTGTTTTTTTGTCTTTGCACTGTGCTTTTTTTAACCTCTGCACTGGAGACGTAGCCTGACAGTGTTTCATTATACTGTACAACCCTGTGTTGGTGTAATGATAATAAAGTTAAATTGAATTAATTTGAGTAGATATTTTAAGGAAGCATGGATACTGAGTAATTCTTTATGAGACTCAGTAGTTACTGTTTAATTAATAGTAAACTGCCCTTGTCATAGTTCTGAGTACTTACCTAGCACTCCCTGGTAGGTAATGGTAGTTTAATTAAGTGTTAAGTGTTAATGTGGCACTTTTCATTCGTTTCTGCGTAGTTCCTCAGTTGTCACCTGTTAACTATGTCACAGTCCTGTAATTAATTACTAGTTAATTACTAGTTATTTCTGTATCAGATCTTTATTAATGCATACGCTTTATTATGTCTTGATGCCTTAGGTATTAGTCAGTGCATTAATTCACTGTGATGACCATATTAATACATATGTATTTTGTACCAGTATTTTACACACACACACACACACACACATACACACACACACACACAGCTATTTGTAGTATAGTGCACACACCTGATGTGGTCGGCGTAAATCCAGTGAAAATCATCAGCATCACACAGAGTAACATCATTCCTGAAAAACAGTTTAAATCCTTTTTACTCTTTAGCACAAACATTTCAAACTCTAACTTTTATTTACTGCACTTACAGACTTGTTTGAAAATACAGTATACATGTAAATTCTCCTTTTTGTAATGTCATACCTCAGTTATAATGTAGTACCGCAGTTATAATGTAGTATCTCAGTTATAATGTAGTACCTCAGTTATAATGTAGTACCTCAGTTATAATGTCAGACCTCAGTTATAATGTAGTACCTCAGTTATAATGTCATACCTCAGTTATAATGTAGTACCTCAGTTATAATGTAGTACCTCAGTTATAATGTAGGACCTCAGTTATAATGTCAGACCTCAGTTATAATGTAGTACCTCAGTTGTAATGTCATACCTCAGTTATAATGTAGTGCCTCAGTTATAATGTAGTACCTCAGTTATAATGTAGTACCTCAGGTATAATGTGGTACCTCAGTTATAATGTCAGACCTCAGTTATAATGTAGTACCTCAGTCATAATGTAGTACCTCAGTTATAATGTCATACCTCAGTTATAATGTAGTACCTCAGTTATGTCATACCTCAGTTATAATGTCATACCTCAGTTATAATGAGTACCTCAGTTATCATGTAGTACCTCAGTTATAATGAGTACCTCAGCTATCATGTAGTACCTCAGTTAGCATGTAGTACCTCAGCTATCATGTAGTACCTCGGTTAGCATGTAGTACCTCAGTTATAATGTCATACCTCAGTTATAATGAGTACCTCAGTTATCATGTAGTACCTCAGTTATAATGAGTACCTCAGCTATCATGTAGTACCTCAGTTAGCATGTAGTACCTCAGCTATCATGTAGTACCTCGGTTAGCATGTAGTATCTCAGTTATAATGTCATACCTCAGTTAGCATGTAGTCATACCTCAGCATAATGTCATACCTCAGTTAGCATGTAGTACCTCAGTTATAATGTCATACCTCAGTTATAATGAGTACCTCAGTTATCATGTAGTACCTCAGTTATAATGAGTACCTCAGCTATCATGTAGTACCTCAGTTAGCATGTAGTACCTCAGCTATCATGTAGTACCTCAGTTAGCATGTAGTACCTCAGTTATAATGTCATACCTAAGTTAGCATGTAGTACCTCAGTTATAATGTCATACCTCAGCATAATGTCAGACCTCAGTTAGCATGTAGTACCTCAGTTATAATGTCATACCTCAGTTATAATGAGTACCTCAGTTATCATGTAGTACCTCAGTTATCATGTAGTACCTCAGTTATCATGTAGAACCTCAGTTATAATGAGTACCTCAGTTAACATGTAGTACCTCAGTTATAATGTCATACCTCAGTTAGCATGTAATACCTCAGTTATAATGTCATTCCTCAGTTATAATGAGTACCTCAGTTATAATGAGCACCTCAGCTATCTTACATTATAACTATTTACAAATCTGAAGCTTAGTCAAAAACTAATTATATCTTTCTTTCAATCACATTATTCAGCTGAAGTTTGTGCACCATATGTATTGGAAAAAATATGTTTATCAACATTTAAAATCAATATGGATCCATTGTGTGACCAGTGCCACAAAAGATCTGCTGACTTGATACACGTTTTTGCTGTGTCCTACCCTAAACCCCATTCTGAAAGTCAATGTTTTCATGTTTTTCATTAATTGCTGGTAAACAAACAGAACTGTCTACACAGATTGCACTTTTTGGACTCCACCCAAAGCAGATACATCTGTAGACTTCACTTGCTAAATACCTTTTTCCACACTATTAGAAGACCACTCATTCTCTTATTTTGGAAGCAAAGCTCTCCCACATCTTTTGATGTCTGGCTAAACGATATAATGAGCTGTTTACATATAGAGAAAATCAGTTGCTCAATGGAATGTAAACACAAAAATATTCCATGTAATCCTTTTGACCTTTTTTTCTGACTATCTATAGTCTGATGATCATGGTTAGACCTCTTGAGAACAGTGTACCTTATGAAAATTCAGGTAGCAAATGAAGTATCCAAGGTAAACAGCAAAAGACATACAGCCTCTACAAACTGCAGAAACCTTTATGTGTCCACTATTAGAAAAACACAGAACTAGAATGGAGTTCACAGAAGGACTCCATGATGGAGGCCAGTGTGGCCCAAAAAATCTAACACTGTGACCAGCCTCAAGTTTACCCAACACCACCTGGATGTTCCACAGAGCCTTAAGGAAAATAGTCAATGGACACGTAACCCACCTTAAAAGAACGTTTTCTATACTGCTAGAAATTTAGAGCTGTAGTTCATAGCGAATTCCTGCAGGGGGCTCTGTAGGGCTGTTGAGGCCAAACAGTTACAGCTGGTTTTGTGAGGAGGGTGGCATAGAGTGTGCTGGAGCAGCAGCTGCAGCTACTTCTCTTCCATGTACAAACACAGTGTTTAAAGAGGTTTCAGACATATTGCAGCGAGCGAGGGAGGCGGATCTGTGGTTTGTGCAGCTTTGGGAGAAGTCGGTGTTCTCTGGAGGGTTTCTAATCGAGAATTTCTCATTCTTGTGTACAAATCCGTTTTTTTTCTGCCTATCGAACTGATCTGGGCTCTCACG
>JAMWET010003660.1:0-17500 GCA_024036415.1 Prochilodus magdalenae | reverse complement strand
AAGTAAATGACCTCTACAGTACTAGAACCCTTGGTTCATTAGAACTCTCTTTATACTCCTGCTCAGTATTAATAGGTTACCATGCTTTTCACTTTATGACACTGTTAAGATAATTATTAACTCATAATGAAGAACACAGCAACACTTTATTAATGGTACAACATAAAGACAGTACTTATTCATTTTCGTATTCATTTTTTATTTCCCTTAAAATATAGAGGTAGGCCACATATTTCTGCTATCCATTTCTCTGAGTGATCATGTCGTTAAGAGGACTTCAACTTTTTAAACAACACAGGGGCACATGCTCCTGCAGAAACGAAAGATATTTCTAATTTCAAACTCGGAGGTTAGAAAAGTGTTATGTGCTATTATAATACTTCATAGACTGGTGGGCAAATTAGGCTAAATATGAAGACATGTGTTTTAAGTTTTCTTGTAAATTATTAAAATCATCAATTAGTGGTTATTATAAAGAATCCAAGTTAGTTAATATTTATTCAGTACATATGTAGTTATTTCACTGGTCATAAAGGCTCGAGAACCGAGTAATCTTTGTAACTTTCTAAGAACGTTGTTATTGTCTAAGAGTCATGAGAAAACCAAACCCTTTATTTCACAACAGGGCAGTGTAAACCTGTGTTTTGTGACCGAAGTGACCGAACACTTCTGTAAAAGTGCTTTCAGCTTTGTCACTCCTCCTCTGGTATAAATGGAAACAGTCTTACTGAATGTTACTGTAAAACACACACAGTTTGAATGATGAAGTTATTAATATTTGTTAGGGAATTGGAATGAAAGACACAGATAAAAAGGTTTACTGGAATCCAGTAAAAAGTCCAGTCTGGTCAAGGTCAGCCTGCAGAGTAAAGTTCTAATTGTAGCTTCTTTCCTCTGAACACACCTATCAAGCACACCAGCAGGTGAACAAGATCTACTATCCCATGACAGTGCTGTGTAGAAATATCCAGGGGAACTTTCAGTGTGCATAGTAGGACATACTGCAGATGTGATTTATAACCCAAACCATCTGCTGAAACTCACAACATCCATTTCAGCAGAGCAAGTAAACCACCACAGAGAAGCTTAAACCAGAGAAAACTGAAATATTCAGTCTTCCCATCAGAAACTTGTAGCCTAACGCTGTCTTTGGTTTGGATTGATTATTTTTATCGTATGTGTATGACTACTGAGAGTAGAAGCACTTCAGTAGCAGAATTAAAAGTAAAACTATAATATCTAAATATCTAAATAATATTTAAATTGGAAAAGTGGTTGTATGTTTGCATTTAATGTTCCACTCATACATGGGCTCAGAATGAAAATTCTAATTCAGTCTGTTATTTTGCTATACATAGTAATATTTTACAATATTTTTCAATAAATGTTTTCATTGGTTTGAAATATGATATGTTACCAACACAGTACTCTGGCTGCCTCCAACTTGGCCACTATGACTAGGTGATTGCGTGATTTACATGTGTCTGTGTGATCCAGTATAATTACTGCTAAATGGTGGTCACTGTATAAATTAGAAGAGAGTCCCTAATGCTGGATTAAATTATCTATCTGGCGTATCTGTAGCCTATGGGTGGTTAACATGGAACTGAACTGAAACCTTTATTGGCCTGAAGGGAATCTATCTTTCACACAAAAGAGCCACATTAAACATTAAATCACAAAGAACAGTAAATAAAACAACACCAAAGAACATTCAGACTTCCAAGACCAAGAGACGCAGCCATGTGAAACTGTAATTACAGTCCTTCACCTAAGGTGTCCATGTGCCTGTGTCTAACCTGTTCAGTAACTGAACGATGTCCTGGCTTGTTTTCTTTGGGACATTTGAAACTATGTCCTGAGCGGAGGTGGGAGAAGATTGATCATACAGCACCGTCAGAGCAGGGCTGATGGTGTACTGCTCTGAGACTTAGGAAACGCCTTTAGCATTAGATCCAGGTACTGTTCTTCTGATTGTCAGCTGCTCCAACATATTTATATTCTGAACTGACAGACTCCCTTCAGCACTAAAGCCTAAAACTCACCATACTCTGTGTAGAACCTGTATGTTATTGTTGTTGTGTCTACATTAATATAGTGTAATTTCTCTTTACAGTAGAGCTGTTAATGTGCTTCAGTCTTTTTCCAGTGTGTCAGCAGTTCAGGTGAGTTTGGAGTCTGTAATAGTGGTGAGATACTGACACTCCTCCACAGGTTCAGGGACTAAGCCTTGTAGAGTAATAAGATGGAAGGAGAGCCTTGTTCTAAAATCAGTCTTTACTATAATCCAGAATCATCTTCTGTGTTTGTTCCTCTTCTCTACACTCTGGGATTTGGGTTGATTTAAAATATCACTCTTGTTCATTTAAGTTTTATTTTACTTTGCTGCATTAGATTATTATCTGACTGATTGTTATCACATTTACTTTATTATTTTAGGTTAAACAGACTAATCTCTCTTTACAATATATGACCATGACTGGAGGAAAGACTGGAGGAAAGACTGGCTCATACATTGTAAAATAACTGCTACAAATTAACCGCTACAAGTGTACCTCCCCGTACAGCTAATGCTAATCTAGAGCACAGTATAACTCCTGCAGAGAGGCTGGAATCTTTTTCTGTACTCCAACAAAGAGATCTATTTCAAATCATTTCATCCTCAAAATCATCTACATGCATACTAGATCCAGTTCCGACTAGTTTACTGAAGAAACTCCTCCCAGAAATAACCACGCCTCTTCTGTCTGCAATAAACTCATTTCGTAGCCTAGGTGACGTCCCCAAATTAAACTAGCAGTAATTAAGCCTTTAATTAAGAAACCTAATCTTGATCCCTATGAGCTAGCAAACTACAGACCCATTTCAAATCTCCCATTTATATCAAAGATTTTAGAGAAAGCTGTAGCACCACAGTTCAGCTCCTACCTGCACAGGAACAACATACATGAAAAATTCCAGTCTGGCTTTAGGCCTCATCATAGCACCGAGACAGCACTGGTGAAAATTGTAAACGATCTTTTAATATTTGCTGACAGAGGTAACTCATCCTTACTGGTCCTACTGGATCTTAGTGCAGCATTTGACACAATAGACCACTCCATCCTTCTAGATAGGCTGGAAAACCTTGTAGGAGTAACAGGAAAAGCTCTTTCATGGTTCAGATCTTACTTAAGCGACCGCTATCAGTCTGTAAATATAAATGGTCAATCGTCCACTCACACAAAAGTACAGTTTGGTGTTCCACAGGGGTCTGTCCCAGGACCTATATTATTTACCTTATATATGCACCACTCGGTACCATAATCAGAAACCATAACATAAATTTTCACTGCTATGCTGATGACACGCAACTGTATATCTCAGCTAGACCAGATGATCCACTCCACCTTAATAAGATAGAGGACTGTGTTAAAGACATAAGAGACTGAAGGTCCAGTAACTTCCTCCTACTGAACTCAGACAAAACAGAAGTTCTTCTTCTCGGTCCCAAAACTGTTAGAAACAAGCTGTCTGCATTACCGCTCAATCTAAATAGCTTCCTAGTTACACCAGGTACCTCTGTTAAAAGTCTTGGTGTCACAATCGATCCTGATCTGGCCTTCGATGAGCATATTAATAATATCACTAGAATAGCTTTCCTACATCTTCGCAATATTGCGAAATTAAGAAATGCACTGTCACTACAGGACGCAGAAAAACTAGTTCTAACTAAGGGAGGTTCTTCTTGCCACTGTGGCCCTCGGCTTGCTCATTGGGGGCTCGAACACCAGATTCTTTGTAAAGCTGCTTTGTAAAACTGCTTTGTGACAACATCTGTTGTAAACAGCGCTATAAAAATAAATGTTGATTGATTGATTGATTGATTGTTATAGGGTTCAGGAAATCTCTGTCTTTCCGAGAAGTGAACATAGGGGTCGAAGCTCAAAGGATACGTGTCCATGTGTGTGTCCAGGCTATAAAAACTTGGCCAGTTGTCTGTTTAGGGTGGAGTCACCATATTAGACGTGGTGTTTCTCCTGAGCAACGTTGCCTGAATGCTGTCTAATAAATAAAAAGTATAATCTTTTTGACCAAGACAGTATTGACGAAGTCATCTCTTCAACACCAACACACCATCGCATCTTCAAGTTCGACACAATATTTAAAGCATTAAACACAAATATTAAAATGTTGTATCATTTTTATTTAACACCTACAAACCCATTTCGCACTTCACTTTCTAGAGTCTAGACTGGCTAGTAACTAGAACTAGTATCAGACTCTAACAACAGAACTACACCTACAGAGCTACAGACCAGGTCTGCAGGTCTCTGTGATGGAGCTGCTGTAACACAGATACAGTTAGTGAACCACAGACCTGTATTTAGAAGATCCAGCACTTCAGGAAGAGCTCATCATACAGAGTCATTATAATTAGAATCATTCACAGCAGGAATCCATCCAGCCTGCCCTTCACAAGCTGATTCATCAACGACGTTCAGTCAGCTCCACCATTTCTCAATCCTAAAACCCATTACATGCTTCTACTAGAGTTCAGCAAAGGTCATTCTTAATCAGCAGTGCTGTGTGGTCAGTAGGTGGGTCAGCAGTGCTGTGTGGTCAGCAGTTAGATCTGCAGTGCTGTGTGGTCAGTAGTTGGATTTGCAGTGCTGTGTGTTCAGCAGTTGGATTTACAGTGCTGTGTGTTCAGTAGGTGGGTCAGCAGTGCTGTGTGGTAAGTGGTTGGGTCAGCAGTGCTGTGTGGTCAGTAGGTGTGTCAGCAGTGCTGTGTGGACAGTAGTTGGATCAGCAGTGCTGTGTGGTCAGTAGTTGGGTCAGCAGCGTGTGGTCAGTAGTTGGGTCTGCAGTGCTGTGTGGTCAGTAGGTGGGTCAGCAGTGTGTGGTCAGTAGTTGGGTCAGCAGTGCTGTGTGGTCAGTAGGTGGGTCAGCAGTGCTGTGTGGTCAGTAGTTTAATCTTCAGTGCTTTGTGGACAGTAGTTGTGTCAGCAGTGCTGTCTGGTCAGTAGTTTGGTCAGCAGTGATGTGTGGTCAGTAGTTGGATCAGCAGTGATGTGTGGTCAGTAGTTGGGTCAGCAGTGCTGTGTGGTCAGTAGAAGGGTCAGCAGTGATGTGTGGTCAGTAGGTGGATCAGCAGTGCTGTGTGGTCAGTAGAAGGGTCAGCAGTGCTGTGTGGTCAGTAGTTGGATCAGCAGTGCTGTGTGGTCAGTAGTTGGATCAGCAGTGCTGTGTGGTCAGTAGTTTGATCAGCAGTGCTGTGTGGTCAGTAGTTGGGTCAGCAGTGCTGTGTGGTCAGTAGTTGGGTCAGCAGTGCTGTGTGGTCAGTAGTTGGGTCAGCAGTGCTGTGTGGTCAGTAGGTGGGTCAGCAGTGATGTGTGGTCAGTAGTTGGATCAGCAGTGATGTGTGGTCAGTAGTTTGGTCAGCAGTGCTGTGTGGTCAGTGCAGCAGGCTTCTCATGTTGATCAGGTGACTGTAGATCAAAGTCTCTTTATAACTTAATCATAGTTATTAATTAAATTAATGTACAATCCACACACCATCTTCTGCTCTAGTATTATAAGTTCTAGATATCAGAACCGAGCTCAGAGTGGTACTGCAGGATACAGAGCACAGTAGTTATAAGCAGTAAAACACGTTTATTTCAGTAAATATGATTTTCTGAGATTTTTAATGATATGACTGACGAAACCTCCAAGTTCTCTCCAAGTTACACCTAGTAGGTACAAATGTATCATTATGAGCTTTGGATAACATAAAAAGTACCATCATTACCTATTATCAAACTATTTCATCTGCAGTTTGTAGAGAAAATGTTAATTATACCACTGAACACTGAATACAGTTTCTTATTTTATAATAAATTTTATTTTTTGAAATTATGTAGTGTTACAAATTGTGATTGCAAATCATTATCAAAAAATAATCCTAAACTAAAATAAATTACTAGAATATTTTTTTATAAACAGCAAATTTATTTTAATTTAAGTAATTTTATATTTAGATTTTTATTTTAAATCTAAAGTGATTATCACTACAGATGTAGAACTCATGGTTATTTTTATTGCACGTTATATTCCTGATCAGTAGGACACAGTAACATTATTATTCAATATTCATACCATATTGAAATTACTTAATCTTATAATGTTCTTTGTCATCTAAGTTCTCTGTAGTTAATAGTCACTGAAGTGTTAATAATGCAGCATGATTAAGTCTGGAGTCCGAACTTCTCCAGTTTCATTGGTCAAGTAAAACTAAAAACGAGCAGTAAAGAAGATATTTGATTCGTTAATTTTACAGTTTTATAAGAATAATAACTTTGTCCTCAGCATTTAAGAGCCATTAGACATCTGAACTCTATACTCCACTAGAGGGCAGAATAAAGTCTGAGTTTGTTTACATTACAGTTAGACCTCTTAATCTGTTTTGAAGTAAACATTAAGTACAACACAAACCATCATGTAAATCTGTTATTTTATGTCTTATAAACATCTTTAATGAGGCACTCAGAGGAGTTTTACATTGAAAATATATTTTTATTATTAATATATTCTATTTATAATTCCAGTCCTTCTGCTACTCATGTTGAAAGTTGTTTCTCACACATTAAATACCAATTTTGACTATTAAATTCTTTTTACTCTATGATTAGGCTTATCCTGGACCTAGGGGCATGGCCTGTAATGAGCTAATCCTGTTTCTGAGAACTGTGTATTTAATTTTTGGTCTGTTAAATCACCACAGTGAACTTCTAATCAGAAAATAAAAAGTGCACATGCTTCTGGTCATAAATTTGTAGGTTCTTTGGTATGGACTGGCACTTGGTGTAAGATTTTTTACCTTATCAAACTATAAATCTTTTATTAATATTTGTTAAAATAATAAGATTTAAGATCAGTTGTATGTATTTTTGGTTCTTTAAAGTATCTGATCTCTCCAGCTGAACCGCATCACACACTGACTCTTATTTCATCATCACTTAGACTCTCAAACGCCCTACTCACTATGTAGTGCACTTCATAGCTCTTACAATAACGTATCCAGCACCCAACACTGTATAACATACCCAACACAGACACGTCTGATATTCAGACACATGCCCAACATTCTCACCAGCACTGTTTCTGTGTAGAAGTCCAAATTCCATACCTCACATAGGGCACTGTGAAGCGGGTAAGTAGATATTTGGCACTCAGCCAAAGTGTTCAGGGCTTCTGAAGACGGTCCTGCCTCTTTGTACAATGGTACAACACAGTGGTAGATACTGATTCTGGGTTCAAGTGGTGTCTGAAACCGGAGTCCAGTTTTCCCACTCCTAAATTCTAAACTCATATTTACTACTGAGAACAAGGGCTTCTAGGTTTTCCAGACGGCGTCTAATTCAGGGAAGGTCTGGATTATTTCAGCAGGACAATCAACCACATTCTGCAGGTGTTACAGCAGCATGTCACTGAACAGAAGAGCTGATTAAGAGTGATGATTAAAATCCCACTGAACTGTTAAACACCTTTACTACCTGAATCCAGCAGCAGGGTTAGTGTGATATTACACACAGTGGAGGAATATAAACACTACTGTCATTTAGACCACATGTGCTAATCATATTTTATTAAGCACTGACGTCACTCGTCTAAACACTACTGATCAATAACTGCTCAAATTAAAACAGCACAAACTTTCATCAGCACAAATCAGCAGGAACAAGACCGACGTGATGCAGTCCGGAAGCTGATGAGGGGCATCACTCCATAAAACTGATTCTGTCGTTTATAACTAGATTAATAAACAGTTAAATACACAAACCTGCAAAACTACCTACATACCTTAATCTAGAACCTCCTATTACACAGTTCTCCTCTTTGGGTCAGGGTATCAGGGTACACTGGGAAAGCCTCCTGTGTGAAAAGGAGGAGGTGTGGATCTGAACTCTCCTAAAGGGTAGTCTGTAGGCCTTATCTCAGTTTATACAGTTTAGAGAGATTAGAGGAAGCACATGTACAGAGTTCATTTACTAGTGTATATATTATTTACTAGTGTAAACAGAGGGAGCCATTACATCATCAAAACCATAACCAGTGTTCATCACCAGGGGTAACAGAAAGTCTGGAGCTGGTACTGTGATCTTCTGTATTCCTATGTACTCTCTCTCTGTCTCTCTCTCGCTCTCTCGCTCTATCTGTCTCTCTCTTGCTCTTTCCCACTCGCTCTCCTTCTCTCTCTCTCTCCCCGTTTCTCTCTATCCTTTCTCTCTGTCAGACCACCGTTAAGGTCAGACCACACCCTGTTCAGCACTGTGGTTAGTTTAATCAAACACACAGTCATCTTAACTAGTCCAAACATATTCTACATCATCCCTCATTAATATTCATACTGACTACTGTTAATGATGATGATTAAATATTACAGTGGTGGTGGGGAATAATGAGAACCAGTGAGGGGCGCTCTCACAGTATTCTTAACTCAGCACACACATTTAGTTGGCGTTTTCACATCATGGTCAGTTGCTAGGTAACAGGCACAGTAGTTTGACTGTCAACTTTGACTGTTATTTCCTAACTTGAGATAAGATGATGCAAGATAGATGGATAGATGAATAGATAGATAGATAGATACTACTCACCTTGTCTTTCCTTTTCCTCCGTATCTCCCTCCTTTTGTTCTTTCTTTCTTTTTTATTAAGGTGAACACTAGGAACAGGTATCGAGGACTGGTATTGAGCTGCTACCTGTTCCAGACTGGTCATAACTGAAGTAAACCAGCACCTACAGCCAGGAAACCAAACAGCCTACAGGCTAGAAACAAAAGCACCTGCAATTTTTCCCTTTTCCCAAACGCCACTACCCCACCTGTATTCAGGATCTTCAACCTAACACGCCCAGTGAAGTCCCTGTATGTCCTGTAAAATCCTGAACTAAATTACGGTTCGCCATTTTCAGAATGATATGCTAAAGCTCAGTCTTCCCCTTTGAAAGGTTTAAGCTAACTGAGAGAGCAGCCTCCGACTAACATGACAAACTGAACCCCCGTTTGAACTTACTGTTCAGGTCTTCATCAGACATTAGTAATCCACCAACATGTACAATAAGACAGTTCATCAGTTTAACAGAACCAAACACTGGAGCTAGCTGGAACATCAAAGAGCACTGTTCTGAATATCAGCAGTGTAGACTAGTCTTGGGACGATAAACGAAATTATCAAATATCGCGATGGACGAGCTGGTACAGAAGAAGGGTGTCACTGCGCCAGTTTGGCAATATTTAGGTTTCCAACCAGACGAACACGGATCAGCACCAAGGGTGGGAATACTACAGCACATCTCAGGATACATCATCCAGCTCAGTATGCTAAACTGGGTCTGGCCCGTAGAGAAGACAGTCCGTCGAATCAATCCACAATAACAGGTGCTTTCCCGAAATGTAAAAAGCACAAACGTGACAGCGCGGAATGGCGAGAGTGCACTACCGGTGTACCCCGATATATCGTGACGGGTCTGCTGCCGATCAGCACAGTGGAAAAGTCATCTTCCAGAGAAGTGCTCCAAACCCTGAACTCTCAATACCAGCTCCCGAGCCACACGTACTCCAGGACCGCGGTGCCTGAGACGTGTGATAATGTTTGAGCTGAGGTTCAGTGTTTGATCAAGAGAGCGACAACCGACATGTGGTCAGGTACTAATCTGACTCCGTACACGTCACTGACGTTCCACTTCATTCCGCCGCAGTGGAAACTAGATATCAAATGTTTGGAGACCATGTTCTTCCAGACAGCCCCACTGCAGCCAGTCCCGCTGAGGGTCTTCGCTCTGTACTCCAGGACGGGAATCTGAAAGAGGAAAAATGAACCTGCACTGCCACAGATAACGCCGCAAAGAGAAAGCCAGCCGTGAGAGACGATGGATGGCAGCTGTAATGTCCGTATATCTTACGTGACATAAAAAGGAGACGACATCCCATGTTAACTCAACAGGGCGTTTATTCAGGTCTTCACTCCCCGACTCCTCTACCCAGACTGTCGCATACAGCACAGTAGCCTAACCTTTTCAGACACTCACTCTCTTAAAGTGACAGTAGCTAATTCCTATATACCATACATTACATCTCCCTTTCTTTTAAGAGAATTCCTATGTAACATGAACTGCATACCTTTGTATAACACAAATCATTTTCTATAAGCCTATTTCCTTCCACATCTCCCCTTTTTAACCATGAAACACATATAACCCTTTGATTTTTTTTTTTTCCATCACAACAGAACATTGCTGCAACATATACCTCCCTCTGTAGGTAAACAGCATTACACAGCGCATAACACTCTGTATTCTTTCTTTTTTTTTTTTTCACAGCCTAACATGCTTGACTACAGATCAAGCTTAACTACTGGCTTGCTTATTCTGCCAGAACGTGTGACCGTAGACCCTGGTGTTAGAGTCTCTCGTGTGACAGGAGTAGGTGTCACCGTTCCGTTGGTCACCTCAATGTCCTCGTCCACTGTTGGAGTAGCCACGTCAGAACCTTTGTTGTCTGACATGTGACGATCGGGAACAGCCAGCAGGTGGCGTCTGTTCCTCCTGTAGCACTCGCCTTTGCTTGTCTCCACAATGTAAGATCTTGGAGTGGAGCTTGTGCTATGAACAACAGCAGGAGTTGTCCACTGTTTCTGTCCATCCAACTTTGTAAGCACAGAGTCGCCTAATCTCAATGGTGGTAGCTCCTGCACTCCATTGCGCCTGTTGTAGTAGTATGCCTGTCGCTGTTTGGCTGATTTGTCAGCTTGTTTGACCTTGTCCAAGTTGGGCCAGCTAGGTTTCAAGTTATCCTGTAGTACAGGCAAAGTTGTCCTGATTTTCCTGCCCATTAACAGTTCAGCCGGACTGACTCCTGTAGAGGAGTTAGGTGTAGCTCTGTATGCCATCAGAGCGAGAAGTGGGTCGTCCTGACGCAGGACATGCTTCGCTATTTGGACTGCCCTTTCTGCATGACCATTACTCTGAGGGAAGTGGGGACTCGAAGTGACATGAGTAAAGTCGTAGCTCTTACTAAACTCACTCATCTCCGCAGAAGCTAGCTGAGGACCATTATCACTCACTAACACCTCTGGGATACCATAACGTGCAAAAGTAGCCTTAAGTCTTGAAACAACCTGGCTGCTAGTAGTGGTAGGCAAATGCAAGACTTCTAGGAATCTAGAAAAGTAATCAGAAACAACCAAGTAGTTCTGCTTCTTAAACTCACATAAGTCTACTGCCACCCTCTGCCATGGCCTAGATGGTAGCTCGGTTGAGATTAAAGGCTCTTTCCTCTGTGTGTTCCTGTTCTCAGTACAGAATGAACACTGCTGCACTCTGGTAACTATGTCCTGTCCCATCTTGGGCCACCAAACTGACTGGAGTGCTCTCTCTCTGCACTTATTTAGACCTTGATGCCCATCGTGAATTCTCTCTAGGATCACTTTTCTCATACCCTCCGGGATAACTATGCGACTCCCTCTCAGCACTAATCCATCTACCTCGGATAATTCACCTCTGACCTGGTAAAAATCCCTTGCTGACTCTGGGACACTGTCTAAGTACTCAGGCCATCCTGATCTAATAAAGCTGCGTACTGCCTGTAGCTGTGGATCGCTGACCGTACTCTGCTTTATATCCCTGATCCTCTGTGGTGTGGCTGGTGCTTGACTTATCACATTATCAATGTGTGCTGCCACATCGTCCTGTAAATCTCTGTCACCATAACACTGCTCTGGGCCTCTAGACAAAGCATCCGCCACTGCTAGTGTTTTTCCTGGTGCATACTCAGCTAACCCACTAAACCGCATGAGCCTCATCAACAGCCTCTGACACCTAATGGGGACATTATCTAGGTCTTTACTGTTAATAAGGGGTACTAAGGGCTTGTGGTCAGTAATGAGTCTAAAACTGGCAAGTCCGAACAGGTACTTGTCGAATCTTTCGCATGCCCAGACGCTGGCTAGGCACTCTTTTTCGATTTGGGCGTACCTCGTTTCAGTGTCGCTCAGCCGCCTGGATGCATACGCCACGGGTTTCCACTGGTCCCCGTGCTGCTGGAGGAGAACTGCTCCCAACCCATAGCTGCTGGCGTCGGCCGACACCGCAGTGGGTCTTCCTGCATCGTAATAGGTTAAGACTGGAGCTGTGGCTAACAGGGTTTTGAGATTTTGAAAGGCTGTCTGTTGAGCAGGTTCCCACGCCCACTCCATCTTCCCTTTCAACAAAGCGTAGAGTGGCTCTGCTATAGTAGACAGCTCCGGAACATACTTAGCTAAGTAGTTCACCATCCCGAGAAATCTTTTCAGCTCAGTAATGTTGTTAGGCTGGGGAAAGTTCTCTATCCCTGCTACCTTGTCTGGATCAGGCCGGCTGCCGGCCTTGTCGATTACGTGGCCCAGAAAACGAACCTGTGTCTGTCTGAACTTGCACTTGTGCTCGTTCAACTTGAGCCCTGATGCTTCGATGACTTTCAAAGTCTTGTCTAGACGCTGGTCGTGTATCTCTTCGGTTGCACCGTGGACTAAGATATCGTCCATGAACAGCTCCACCCCCTCCAATCCTGCCAAAGTCTCAACCATTTTCCTTTGGAAAATCTCTGGCGCACTCGTGATCCCGAACGGAAGACGCCGGAAGGCGTACCTCCCAAACGGTGTGATAAAGGTGGTGAGTGTTTTACTGTTCTCGTGTAACGGTATCTGGTAAAACCCGCTAGCTGCATCCAGTGTTGTGAATACAGTCGACCCCCCGAGTCTAGGCAGTATTTCGTCTACGGTTGGTAGCACATACTTTTCGCGTTTCACTGCACGATTTAGCTTTCGAAGATCCGCACAGCAACGAACCTCCTTCTTGTTGGGCTTTAGAACTGGCACCATAGCTGCGCACCATTCAGTTGGCTTGGTCACCTTTTCAATGATGCCTTCACTTTCCATACGGTGGAGTTCTTTCTTGACTAGAGGGACTAGCGGCAGGGGTATCCGCCTCGCCGTGTGTACAGAGTATGGTTTAGCATCATCCTGTAGGACTATCTCCACTGGCTCTGTGTTCAGTAGTCCACCTGACTTGAAAACACCCCCAACCTCATCCACTCGTTTCACGAGGCCCATGTTTACAGCTTCGGGGAGGCCAAGAAGACAGCTGACTCTTCCTCTCATAACGTATACTTTAAAGGAATATTGCTTCTCCTTGTACTTTGTGGTAGCCCAAAATAGCCCCACGCAGCTGAGGTGTCCTCCCGGGCTGACGAAACTTGTATCGGGTGGGCTAAGTTTGATTTTAGGCTTCATCATTTTGCAGGTGTTAAGGTTGATGACTGTAGCATCCGCTCCAGTGTCTATCTTGAAGGTGATTGGGACGTTGCTCACTTCTAAGTTAACAGTCCAATCCTCTTTAGAGCACGTCTTTCTGCCGATTTCGCCCAGAAAGTATGACTGTTTCACCTCTTGAGTGACTTCGCTCACTTGCTTTGAGTGACACACACGCTCCCAGTGTCCTTGTTTGTGACACTTCTTACATTTACTCATGAGTGCAGGGCATCTCCTCATCTCACTGTGTTTGGCTTTGCCGCATCTCCCGCAGCTCTCGGCCTTATAGCGCCCCTGGTGGACACTGCCGCTTTGTCTCTGCACGCGCTGCTCGCCCCTCCCGCGTCCGTCTGACTGTGGGCTGACGCGATGACGTAGCGCGTTTACATTTGCATACTGAGTCTCTGGCGGGTTAGACTGGAGGTTAACTTGCTTAATAATCTCCTCCGCCTGCCGTGCCTGTTCGATAACTTCGGCCAACGTTAAGTCTGCTTTAAGCTGGAACTTACGAGACAGGCCCTTGTCTAAAATACCCACAACTAGGCGGTCTCTGATGTGTTCATCTCGCTTATCCCCAAACTCGCAGTACTCAGCCAGCTCGTACAGCGCGCGTATATACTGCTCTGCAGTTTCTCCGGGCTGCTGGCTGCGCTGATAGAAACATGCCCGCTCATGTATAACGTTACGGCGGGGAATGAAGTACTCGTCAAACTTCTTAAGAACTTTGTCAAAGTCTTTCCCTTCCTCTTCGCTGTCGAAGCTGAACGAGCTAAATATCTTTTCAGCCTCGCTCCCCATGGAGTAAATCAAAGAACTCACTTGTATTTCTCCATTGTCTTTGTTCAGCTTCGTAGCCAGCCGATAGCGCGAAAATCTCTGTTTCCACTCTGGCCAATCCGCCGGGCGGTCGAACTTGAACTCACTTGGTGGGTTAAACTTCGCCATTATGCTGCTATCCTCTCGCAGGCACCCCCCAGGCTCACCCAACGCCAGCTTCTCTCTTTCGCTCGACACCAGCTGCTCTAGCTCTTGACCAGTCTCTTCAACTTCTAACCTCGAGTTCTTCAACTTCTGACACCATGTAATGTCCGTATATCTTACGTGACATAAAAAGGAGACGACATCCCATGTTAACTCAACAGGGCGTTTATTCAGGTCTTCACTCCCCGACTCCTCTACCCAGACTGTCGCATACAGCACAGTAGCCTAACCTTTTCAGACACTCACTCACTTAAAGTGACAGTAGCTAATTCCTATGCGAGCGTCGCTGGAGAGCTCCACCAAGAACTCCAACTCCCGGAACATTCCCTCATCACGGCATGTTTTCATATTTAGACTCTGAGACAGAATAATTAAACTGTTGAACAAATGACATGAATAATAAAGCCCCCTAAATGTTCTTTATTTATGTCCATTTGATTTGTGTATTTTATTTTAAACACATTAATATTAAAATAAATACAATGTGTACACCTTAATAAATAATTTGTGTACTTATACAAAAGAGACTGAACAATTAGTAAAATAAAAATAATAATAAAAAAATAAATACTGACCCTTTTACCTGCTGGAACCAGGATTGTTCCACGCGCTGGGGCTCTAAACGCAAAAATGTTTGTAGAAGGTGTTACTGAGCCAGTCCCAAGCAAATTGGACTGGTTCTGGCTGCTGACCGACGTGCTTCCTCACTGACCTGGCAGGACCCTGATGTGCTTGGAGGCAATGAACAAGGCTCTGAAGCCAGCTGCAGACTTTACCGATATTTGGTCAGGAGAGGATTACGTCACCCGTCCGTCGCTAAGGCCAACACTTCCCGCTTCTGAACGGCGCCATAAACTGAGTCAATCGAAACAGACGTACAGCTAACGAAAGACATCGACCGCGGGATCGGGACGGAACTGGGAGTCGAAATATGATGGCGAGTCCACCGGAAGATTAACGCGCACCACAACGTTCCTGGACCCCCGATTCCGTGGCGGACGCTTAGCAGAGGATGATTTGCGGCAGACGAAGGCTGGACCAGGGCCAGACAAGTGTGTGCACGAGACAAGTAGAGGATGAGCCCCATTACAGAGGAAAACACTGGGCAGCTACATCCCAAAGCAAAACCACCACGAGTCTCTTTTACTGAAGAGCGAGCTGCTGGACTGACCGCACATGAACAGGAACCGCCCAACGATGGAGATCACGATCCGTTAGCATGGTGGGGTACGAACGATCAGCGCCCGCCCATAATGGCAAGACTTGTGTGTGTGCGCAACAGGCCCCCACCCGAGCGCGTTTTCAGCACCGCTGGAGATGTTAGCCCCTCACGCGCTGATCTTAAACCTGACCAGGTTAACACGCTCGGCTTACTTGTGTAAGTGCGTTGGCACAGGGCAGTGGGGTAGAGTTCATTCTGCTGCTGAACTAAGCTACAGGTTCGGCAATAATCTGCGGCGTATTCCGGGTTAACAGCCCGCTGTAAAAAGCAGTCCTATAAATGTTGGGTTTGTTCATATTTGGGTTGTTGTTTTTTTTTGCTTATTGTTAAAATGTAATTAATAAATAACACCTCTATGCTTTAATCCAGAGCTAGTTCGTTTATTTTATTTTATTTCGTTTGTTTAAAGTTCTTAAAGATGCTGTCCAGGTTTTCCAAGTTTGTAAGTTAAAGTTCATCATTTTTTAGCTACAAATCAAAATAAAATATTTGCACGAGTACTTTGCTCGAGGCTCACTGAATTTATTTTCCTGTAGTCCTGAGTGTGTAAATGCTCACGGCTAAGGCTGAAAGTAGTATATTACTACTGGGGTAATATACATGAATCAGAAACAGTTGTAATAAAAACTAATAACAATAATAATAACAATAATAATAATAATAATGTTTTTCTTCTTCTTTACTGTTGCTTGTTTTTTTTCTAGAATTAAAGCCTCACTATTATAATTCTCCTTTGCTGTTGCCACAGATGCAGCAGATCGTGTACATAGGCTGCAATAAAATGATCACGTGACCAAACAAAGGCTCACGTGGGGTACTTCGTAACATTCCTAATTTTTAACGCGATAATATCGATTACCACGATAATACTGGAGACAATAATCGTTTATCTAAATTTACATCATCGCCCAAGCCTAGTGTAGACTGTTCCTCACAGCTAGTACCGTATACGAGTTCAGCTGATAAACCCATCCCTAACATGTCCCCTACGTAAGAGTGTGCTTGGCCTTTCCCCAGCCCCAAACCCTGCTCAAGGCTTTTCAGGCCACTTCACCCATGGGATCTGGAAGTCTGTCAGCCATTCTGCAGCAGTAATACGGGAGGCTGGGAGAGGGAAGAGAGTGGAGGAGCACGTGGAGGGAGCTGGAGAAGTTTGACTGACTTTGATTTTTCCTTCATGTGAGATGGCGATTGGTAGAAGAAATTCAGTCAGGACTCTGATGTTATAGTACTCTGCATCTTTTGTCACGGCTGTCTGATCTGAGGACAGACGGTAACTGAGGAAATGGACACTGTCCCTTTTCCATAAGGAATAAGCCACTGCGCTCACGCAAACATAGGAGTCGTTGTTCCCCTGTGACAAGGAAATGTCCTTTCCTGTATGATGCTCCCCTATACAGAGTTTCTACTGTGACCTTTGACCTCTGTGTTGGTCTCAGTGAAGCCAAACTGTCTGACTGCATCTTGAATGGATTTACCATTCAACCATTACTGAGTAAAATGGAGAAGCACCTTTAACTTGTAAGACAGTCTGACCCACAGCAGAAAGACAAGCCTGATCTGAGGTCTCACATTGTCCACAGCCTGGTGAAGGGGACAGCTCCAGAATCAGTGCTGGGTAATGACATGAATGATGGTGCTTTGGTGTGAGGTTACTCTCTGGGAACAGAGCCTTTCTTAAATCTTTCTCACGAATTATAAGAGGCAGCAGCCAATTCCAGTTCTGTATGGCCTGTCCTGAGAGCTTAGCTGCTTGAGGACTGACCTCACATGGCTTTGAAGAAGCATCAGAGGCAGTATTTGAATAGGTTAATGCGCCGATTCAAAGTGGAGGAAGTGAACCCTGCCTTTATTAAATGAAGTCCTTCAGATACAGCGCAACGTCATCAGACAAAACACCCTCAAAGACGTCATGTCCTAGACAAGGTGGGTAACCTGGCCGACACACATCAAAGAATTTAAAAAAACTGATACTGACCCTTGGTGG